>PVIY010000749.1:0-181835 GCA_004026745.1 Myrmecophaga tridactyla | reverse complement strand
TTGCAAAGAGAAAGACCTACACTTTATGAAGTTTTCAGGGATAGTTTCTTCCAAAGATTTTTATTTTGAAATATATTTTATGTAACAGAATAGCTATAGATATTATCACATTGCAATATTAGAAGTATATCAGTGAAAAATGTCAAAAAAAAGTATTTTTGCTTACTATTAATTGTATACAAAGTGAGAATTTAAATTTACTATGTGAACATTTTTGGACAACCAAGGATTAATTGCTCAGAATCTCCTCCTGAATAGAAAAATAGTCTGCTACTAGATGTGAAAAACATTCTATTTTTTATGTAATTTTTTATAAAATTTCATAAAACTTGTTTTAGTTTCCTGGCTGCTAAAGCAAATATGCCATGGGTTTGATTAAACAACAAGAATGTATTGACACATGGCTTTCAGGTTAGGAGAAGTCCAAAATCAAGATGACATCAAGGTGATGCTTTTTCCCAGAAGTCTGTGGAGTTCTTGGGCAGGCTGCCAGCAATCCTTGGCTTTTATATCACATGGCAATGCATATGGCGACCTCTCCTGGCTTCTTGTCCAAGTTCTCCTGATTTCTGGCTTCTGGCTGTTCCCCATTTGGCTTTCTCTCTGTTTTAATTTCATTCTACTTAGAAAGGACTCCAGTGAAAGGATTAAGGCTCCTCCTGATTCAGTTAGGCTAAAGCTTAACTGATGGAACCTCATCAAAAGATCCTAATTACAGTAGGGTCATACCAACAGGAATGGATTAAGATTAAGAACATGCTTTTCTAGGGTACATAACTCCCAACCACCACAAACTCACAAACTTATTTACAGAAAATTGCTTTATTTGAGTAAAGAATCAATTAAGCAGTGAAGGGTGCCCAAAGAAATTAAATATTTGGTTGATTCTCTAGGTCATAGATACTGACAGGCATTATATATAATCACATTCTCACAGCAATTATTTTCTTCCATTCAAAGAAGAGTGAAAAAGAAAAAAAGAGAAGGGAGGGAATAAAAACATTTATCAAGTGTCATCTATAAACCATTGCATAGGTTCCCCTCATATGCTATTTCATTTTTAAAAATATTTACCATAATTAATTAAAATATATTACTACCATTTTAGGAATTAAAAACCAAGGTTAATATCCTATTGAGTTAGGATTGGTGGCATCATATCTGAACTATCTTGTACAAAAGTCTGTCCTTTGCTTTTTTTAAATGTTAAATACTAAGTCATATTTTTACTAACACACTAAGATGTAAAAGCTCTGGAGTGAAATACAGATTACTTTCTAATTCTGTAATATTGAACAAGCTATTAATCCCTGAGATTACACAAAAGATAACATTTTTTTCAAGTCAGATTTACATAATTCAGAGATCTTATCTAGTATAAAGGTCTCCTAATAATTTCAAGGATACAAGCAACCAAGAAGCACAGGCAAAGCAGGGAGAAGTATGGAATCCTGATTACCTCTACCTTAGTCCTTTCTTCCCACATTAGGTACTTTCTTCTCACCCAGAGTAATGGATAAACTCACTAGGAAAGACATGTAGATTACCACACAGACCAGGGAGCATTTGGGTATGGAAAGCTCCATTTTATGCCTAGCAAATTATATAACTTATGTGACATCTTCCAAAAAGCCATGCCACATACATCCATGGATGCTAGGTTTATATGCCATAATCCTAAACCAGGGACATGCTCAAAGCATTCCAAACATAAGAACTCTCATTTAAGCAAATATCATCAGTTTATTTTTCAGCAGGCCAGCTGTTAGCATGTTTCCTAGGAAATAACATGAAACCACCTGCCTTATTTTCTACCAGGAGCACCCAACACTCTCACACACTTATATGCGAGAGAAATGGATTGCAGGTCAGCTGCATTTGCAAGAAGTCAATGAGATGATCCATATGAAGAAATTAGCGCAATGATCAGCATGCTGTGAAATGATGAAACTAAAACTATTAATACCAATAGCAATTGTTATCATTATTGGCCACACTTTTGATGTTAGGACTTTATCAAGGGTTGACAGCAATGTGGTAAACTGTAATTTATGCTTAGATTTGCAAACTGCAAAAATGTTGTTAACTGCATTTATTTACATTTTGGTTTAATCATTTAATGGTAAATATCTGCTTAGGACTCATAAGATTTCCTCCCAGCCCCTACCCCCGACCCCCACAGGCAACCATTTTATTTTTGCAATATAGTTATATAATCATTATCAAAGATCAGGGCTATTGGATTAAGTTCATCAACTTCAGGTATTTCCTTCTGGCTATTCTAAAGTACTAGACTTTAAAAAGAATACCCAAATAATATCAGTCACAGTCATTGGTTAAATCATAATTTCCCAGTTGCACCTCCTTTCTTTCCTCTGATATTTCTCTTAATATTCAGGGATATCTGGGCAATGACCACTTTTTAGATTCTTCAGGCTTTAAAGGGGTGTTCCTTCTGAGAAATGAACCTAATGTTGTTCTTGTACAGACTAGTAACTGTAGGTTTCAGGATTTATCTGTCCTAGGATCAATCTGGAGGCCTTGAGTTTCTGAAAAAATTAATTTACTAAGAAAAATGTTTATAGTGACTTAGAGCCCAGGGTTGACTGGGGCATGGCATACTGTGGTAGTTTAAAGTATCTCCAAAATGAACTCTTGACTCTATTTGAAATCTCTTAGCCATTAAAACTTCATTTGTTCTATTTATTTTCCCCTTTTAGCTCATTCTCAATCTCATAGTGCCAGGACCAGGCCTATCTCTGGAGTCATGTCCCACATTGCCAGGGAGACTTACACCCCCAAGACTCAAGTCCCACATAGAGGGGAAGGTAGTGAGTTTATCTGCAGAGTTGGCTTGAGACAGGTAATATCTGAGCAACAAAAGAGACTCTAAGGGGTTAATCAGGCATAATTACATGCAGGCCTAGCTTTGCTATTACAGGAATGTTTCATATGGTCACCTCAAGATTGAGGGCTTGGTTTATTGAATTGGGAGTCCTTAAGGCCTGAGAAAATATCAAGATTTCCCCAGGTAGAGAAGGATAATAGATCCACATTTTTCCCCAGTCCCTCAAGGGGACTTTGCAAATATCTTTTTTATTTTCTGTCCAAAATGCTCTGGAATGTATGGGGGTATTACATTGAATATACAGAATAATAAGATTCCATTTCTTATTCTAGGTTCCATGTACTTAGGTTATTTAATAAACTGACAAGACAGGTTATATTAAATTTAAATTTTGGACAAAATAAACACCTCTCACTTTAGTTTCACAGGGGTTGAAGTTTTAAAACACAGGCAATATCATCCTTTATCTTGTATTATGATTATCTTAGTTCTAACCAGGTCCATTACATACATAGCTCTACTTGGAGTCTGATTTCTTTTTCAGCTTTTTTAGCAGCGGCTGTATGCTGACTTTCAGAGCTGCAGAACTCTAATTCTGAGTCTCAAGGATCCCAGAGATACTCAATGTTCCAGGGAACTGTCAGGTTATATACAAAGAACACAGAACAGCAGAATTTAGAGATAACAGTTTAAATTCAGGAATGGATGTGACTGCTGTAAAAGCTTATAATCTGGAATATTTAATGGAGCTTATTTAAACATTCTGTACTTCTTCATCGATTGCCCAACCTCTGCCACCTTTCTATCCCTGATAACTGATGCACCCAAATTCAATTGTCAGTGTTTGTTCATTATAGTTAGTTAAAATTGGTGAGACCACACATTATTTGCCCATTTTTTTCTGGCTTATTTCACTCAATATAATGTCCTTAAGTTTCACTCTCCTAGATTGCATGCCATACAACTTCATTCCTTCCAGCAGTCACTCATTATTCTGAAATATGTAACATCACATTTCAGCCTTCAACTCATCAGGGAAAGCATGCTTAGGCCACCTCCTTCCATTGCAAATCATGAAAAATGCAGCCACAAATACCATAGTGCAAATGCCTGTTCATGTCCCTGCTTGTAGTTCTTTGAAGTCATTGCTAACTAAAGGGGTTGCAGGATCATGTGTCAACCCTATATTTAGTCTCCTATGGAACCACCACACTGCCCTCCAGAGGGGCTGCTCCATTATACTTCCCTATGCTATAATCACATGGTTATCCCTAAGTATTGATCACAAGTCATGCATTCACCACCACAATCTATATGAGAACACTGCCATTTCTTCCACAAAGAGAGAAGATAAGAAAAGACAAAAAAGGAAGAAAGAAGAGGAACAACAACAAGGATCCCATACCCTCCATGACATCCTTCTCATTACTGACATTTAGCTTTGGTATATTGGCTTTGTTAACAGTTAATGAAAGAACACTACAATGTTACTATTAACCATAGACCCTAGTTTGCATTAATTGAGTTTATTCCATACACTATTCCCTTTTTAATACCTTACAATGGTGACCTTCGATTGTTTTAGACAAGCCGCGAAGGATGAAAACTCATGACCAACACATACACACCTTCTTGTTGTAATGGCTGAAACTCATGATCCACTGACTTGTGACCCTTTTTCCCCTCCTCCCCTTCCCCCTTGCCACAACTCAAGGCTCCCCTTGCAAAAGTTCCTTGAGTCAAGAAACCACTCCCAATAAGGACTCATAGCATGGCTCCACCAATAAGAAGCAAACAGGTCAGCCAGGCACGGTGAAGAAGGAAGCAAGAACACCAGCCAATGGCTATCAGATGAGTCTCCAAATGCAGAATTCAGGACCAATCAGGGATGGTGACCTTCACAGTATATAAAGAAGAACACATCACAATGCAGGACATTTTCTTCAGCCTCTTGAAGAACGTGTTCCCTTATCCTTTGTTCCCCCTTCCCCTGTAATGAACCCCTTTCATACCTCGGCTCACTGTGTGGTTATGAGTGTTGGAACAAAATTTAATTTCTAACAGTTTCCCCTCAAGTAAAAACTTTCTTATATTTGTACATTTAATCATCACCATTGGCCACTCTAGGTTTTGCTGTTATACAGTTCTAGTTTTCATCCTCTATAATTTCTTCTAGTGTCATATGTGTTCCTAGCCTTCTCCTTCAACCATAGTAACCTTTGGCTTTGTTCAATATATTTACAATCTTGTGCAACCGTCATAGAGTATTGTGCTATCATTCTGAATCTTTGCAATCAATCTTGTTGAATGTTCTGTTCTCCTTCAGCATCAAGTGCCCAAACTCAACCCTCTATCTCGTAATAACCAATGTTTTCAACTTTAACTGTCAGAAATTGTTCATTATAGTTAGTTTGTATTAGTGAGACCATACAGTATTTGTTTTTTGTTTCTGGCTTATTTCACCTGACATAATGATGTCAAGGTTGATCCATGTTATTGCATGCTTCATGGATTTATTCTGTCTTGCAGCTGCATAATATTCTATGGCTTTATTGTTTTACAGCTGCATAATATTCCATCGTATGTATATACCACAGTTTGTTTATCCACTCATCCATTGATGGACATTTGGGCTGTTCCCATCTTTTGACAACAGTGAATAATGCCACTAGAAACATTGATGGGAAAATGTCTGTTCATGTCCCTGCATTCAGTTCCTCTGAATGTATATCTAGTAATGGATCATACAGCAATTCTCAAGTTGGCTTTCTGAGAAACCACCAAACAGGCTTCCAGAGCAGTTGCTTCATTTCAAATTCCCACCAACCAGAAATGAGTGTGTGTATTTCTCCACACCCTCTCCAGCATTTGTAGAATTTTTTTTTTAATAATAACCATTCTAATAGGTATGAGATGATATCTCATTGTGGTTTTGGTTTGCATTTACCTAATTGCAAGTCAAGGTTAGCATATTTTCACATGGTCATGAGGCATTTGTATTTCCTCTTCAGAAAAGTGTCTGTCCATGTCCTTTAGCCATTTATTAATTGGCTCATTAGTTTTGTTTTTAACTTTTTTATTGTATAATATAACATATATACAAAGCAAAGAAAGAAAAAAATAGTTTTCAAAGTACTCTTCAACAACTAGTTATAGGACAGATCTCAGAGTTTGTCATGGACTACCGTACCATCATCTCATATTTTTCCATCTAGCTGCTCCAAAATATAGGAGGCTAGAAGGAATAAATATTATTTGATCATCATAATCAACTTTTTTCTTTTTTGTGAAAAATAATACACATTTTTTTTTAAAAAGCAATAAATTAACTGCTCCAAAATATAGGAAGCTAGAAGGAAAAATTTTATCATCATAATCAACTTTTTTATTTTTGGTGAAAAATAACATATATTTTTTAAAAAGCAATAAATTTAAAAGCATAGCAAAAAAATTAATTGTAGAACAGATTTCAGAGTTTGGTATGGGTTACAATTCCACAATTTTAGGTTTTTACTTCTAGCTGCTCTAAGATACTGGAGACTAAAAGAAATATCAATTTAGTGATTCACCATTCATACTCATTTGTTAAATCCTATCTTCTCTGTATAACTCCACCATCACCTTTGATCTTTCTATCCCACTCCTTAGGGTATTTGGGCTATGGCAATTCTAACTTTTTCATGTTGGAAGGGTTTGTCAATAATTTGGGGTAGGGAGATGGAACTAGCTGATGGTCTGGAGAGGCTGGGCCCTCTAGGTTTCAGGACTTATCTGGTCCAGGGACCCATCTGGAGGTTGTTGGTCTCTGGAAAGTTATCGGAGTGCATGGAACCCTTGTAGAATCCTAAATATTGCCCTAAGTGTTCTTTAGGATTGGCTGGAATGGTTTTGGTTGGGGTTTGGCAAGTTATGATAGGAAGTAATGTCTAACTGAAGCTTATGTAAGAGTGACCTCCAGAGTAGCCTCTCGACTCCATTTGAACTCTCCTAACCACTGGTACTTTATTAATTAAGCTTCTTTTCCCCCTTTTGGTGAGGATGTCAACTGTTGATCCCATGGTGCTAGGGCCAGACTCAACCCTGGGAGTCATCTCCCATAATGCCAGGGAGACTTTCACCCCGGATGCCATGTCCCATGTAGAGGGGAGGGCAATGATTACTTGGGCAAAGCCCAACTTGCAGAGTTTTGTTGCTCAGAGCCATATCTGAGCAACAAAAGAGGTCCTCCAGAAGAAACTCTTAGGCACATCTATAGGTAGGCTAAGCTTCTCTGCTAACTACATAAGCTTCACAAGATTAAGCCTCAAGATCAAGGGCTTGTCCTATTGATTTGTTTGTCCCTAATGTTTGACACAGTATCAGGGGATTCCCTGATGGTACAATTTCATAGTTCTGTATTTTTTCTCCCATCTGTCAAGGGACTTTGCAAATACTTTTGAATATCTGGTTAGTATATTCCAGGATGTATCCAGGCATTACCTTAGGCTATACAGGATTAAAGGCCTTCATTCTTATTCTGGGCTCCCTGTGTTTCAATTGCTTAGCTGAGCTGCTCAGACAGGTTGAATTAGATTATATGCTACAAAAAAAATTAGATTCCAGATGAAATAAACCTTTTTTCCTTTGGTCCCAAAGAGTAGGTGCAGTTGTGAAATGCACACAATGTCTCCTTTATCCCTATGTTCTGAATTACCTTAATCCCGACCTGATCAGCCTCATTCTTATCTCTAAATACCAGGTTATACATATATAAAACAACCTCTCAAAATCCAGAAATGATAATTTCCACTCCAGAGTAAATGTGTCGCTATAAGATCTTGCAATCTAGGCCCCTGTTTTCTTATAAACATTTTCTGAAGGAGAACATACAGTAATTATTCTTTCATTTCTGGCTTATTTTGCCTCATCAAATGTCTCAGAGATTAATTCACATCACTGCATCCCTCACGACTTTGTTTCTTTTTGTAGCAGCACAATATTCAATTATATGTATACACCATCATTCACCAATCTAGTGCATCCTTCATCCACCTGCAATCATTAGACATCATGTATAACTCCCAATGTCCACAGTCCATCAGCACTCTCAATTTTATATAATCTCATTGTTCCGGAGAGAAAGATAAACAAACAGGAAATCTAAACCTCTCCTTAACTCTATTCCTCCCCCCCATTATTTCCCCTTCTGTTGCTGTGGTACTGCTGATATTTTTCTGTTGAATGCAGCCCCTAGCATGCAATAGTTTTCCCCCTGTACCCTAGACTTAAACACTCTTTGTACACAAATCATAACTTTGAAATAGTTCTTCCAAGAACTTATTCATATTTCTAATGTTAATCAATGAGACACTGGTCTATAAAACTCCTTTCAATCATGTTCACCTTCAATAAGGTAATATTACTTATAGACCCACAAGTGAACTGCCCTCACTTCTGTCTATTCCCTTACATTGGAGTTCAACCTCATTAGCCAACCATTCACCTATCTCTAGCTTCTATGTATCTCTAAGTGCCCTATATTCTGTATTATAAGCCCCTGATTTTACCTTTACCATAGCCATAAAAGTGGAGTCATCCAGTATCTGTCCTTTTGTGTCAGGCTTATTTTGCTCAATATTATGTCCTCAAGGCTCATCCATCTTGCCATGTGCTTTGGGATGTCCTTTCATCTTAATGCTGCATAATATCCCATTGTACATATATACTACATTTTGTTAATCCGCTCATCTGTTGATATGGGCATTTGGGTTGTTTCCATCTTTTGGCGATTGTGAATAATGCTACTATGGACATTAGTGTGCAAACGTATGTTTCACTGCTTTCAGCTCTTCTGAGAATCCATCAAGTAGTGTTATTGCTGGGTCACAGGGCAACTCAGTATTTAGTTTCCTAAGGAGCTGCCAAACTATCTTCCATAGTGACTATAACATTATACATTCCCACCAACAGTGCATAACTGTCCCAATTTCTCCATATGTTCTCCACTTGTGGTTTCCTGTTGATTTAATAGCAGCTATTCTTAAGGGTATGGTATCACACTCTAGTCTTGATAAGCATTTCCCTTGTAGCTAATGAAAATAAGCATCTCTTCATCTGTTTTTGAGCCATCTGTATTTGCTCTTCAGAAAAATGCCTATTCATATCTTTATCCGATTTTATAATTGGACTATTTGTTCTTTTGTTATTGAGTTGTATGATTGCTTTAATATAAAAGGTATCAAACTTTTGTCTGATGTGTGATTTCCAAATATTTCCCTCCATTGAGTTGGCTTCCTCTTCACCCTTTTGACAAAGTCTTTGGAGGTGCAGAAGCATTCGATTTTGAGGAGTCCCCATTATCTATTTTTTCTTTTCTTGCTTGTGCTTTGGGTGTAAAGCTTAGGAAGTAACCTCCTTTAGTAGGTCTTAAAGATGTTTCCCTGCAATTTCGTCTAGAAACTTTATGGAACTAGTTCTTATATTTACGTGTTTGATTCACTTTGAGTTGATTTCTGTATAGGGTGTAAGCTAAGGGTCCTCTTTCCTTCTTTTGTCTATTGATATCCAGTTCTTCCATACCTATTTATTGGAATGACTATTTTTCCCAGTTCAGTGGATTTAGGGGCCTTATCAAAAATCAGTTGACCATAGATTTGGTGGTCTATTTCTGCACTCTTGATTCAATTCCATTGGTCAATATTTCTATCTTTATGCCAGTACCATGCTCTTTTGACCATTGTGGCTTTATAATAAGTTTTTTAAGTAAGGAAGTGTTAATCCTTCCACTTCATTCTTCTTTTTTAGGATACTTTTAGCTATCCAGGGTCTCTTTTGCTTCCAGGTGAATTTGGTAACTAGGTTTTCCAAGTCTTCAATGTAGGTTGTTGGAATTTTGATTGGTTTTGTGTTGAATCTGTAGATCAGTTTGGGTAGAATTGATATCTTAACTCTATGTAACCTTCCTATCCTTGAGCAGGGAATGTCTTTCCACCTATTTAGATCTTCTAGGAACATTATGCAGTTTTCCATGTACAAGCCCTTTATGTCCCTAGTTAAGTTCATTCCTACGTACTTGATTCTTTTAGTTGCTATTTTGAATGGATTTTTTTCCTTAACTGACTCTTCAGTTGTGTCATTGCTTTTGTATATAAATGTTACTGATTTTTGCACATTATTTCCTGCCATCTTGCTGAAGTTGTTTATTAGCTCAAGTAACTGTTGTAGATTTCTCAGAATTTTTGAAGTATAGTATCATGTCATCTGCAAACAATGAGCTTTACTTCTTCATTTCCAATTTGGATGCCCTTTATTTCTTTGTCCTACCTGACTACACTAGCTAGAACTTCGAGTACAATGTTGAATAATAGTGGTGGCAGAGGTCATCCTTGTTCCCTTCCTGATTGTAGGGGGAAAGCTCTCTGTCTCTTTCCATTTAGTACAATGATGGCTATTGGTTTTTCATATATGCCTTTTATCATATTGAGGAATTTACCTATGATTTGTATCTTTTGATGTGTTTTTATCAAAAAAGGATGTTGAATTTTGTCAAATGCTTTTTCACAATCAATGAGCTGTTCATGTGATTCTTCCCTTTCAATTTGTTAATGGGCTGTATAACATTAGTTGATTTTCTTGTCTTGAACCATCCTTGCATTCCTGGTATAAACCCCACTTAGTTGTGGTATATAATTCTTTTAATGTGTTGGATTTGATTTGCTAGTATTTTGTAGAGAATTTTTGCATCTACATTCATTAGAGAGATTGGCCTGTAGTTTTCTTTTCTTATAGTACTTTTATCTGGTTTGGGTATTAAAATGATATTAGCTTTGGGTGCACAGGTGATTCAGTGGTAGAAAGAATGCTTGCCTTCCATGTTGGAGACCCGGGTTTAATTCCTGGACCATGCACCAGAAAAACAATGATATTCGCTTCATAAAATGAATTAGGTTGTGTTCCTTTTTCCTCAATTTTTTGGAAAAGTTTGAGCAAGATTGGTGTTAGTTCTTCTTAGAATGTTTGATAAAATTCCCCTGTGAAGCCATCCGGTCCTAGGTTTTTCTTTGTAGGAAGATTTTTGATGACTGATTGAATCTTTTGTGATTGGCTTGTTGAGAGCTTCTATTTCTTCCTGAGTCAGTATAGCTTGTTTATGTGTTTCCAGGACTTTGTTCATTTCATCTAAGGGGTCTAGTTTGTTGGCATATAGTTATTCATAGCATCCTCTTCTGATTTCTTTTATTTCTTCACGGTCTGTGGTAATGCACCCCCTCTTATTTCTATTTTCTTTTTATTTGCATCCTCTATTTTTTTTGTCAGTTATGCTAGTGGCTCATCAATTTTATTGATTTTCTCAAAGAACCAACTTTTGGTTTTATTGATTCTTTCTGTTGTTCTTTTGTTCTCCCATTCACTTAACTCTGCTTTAATCTTTGTTATTTCTCTTCTTCTATTTGCTTTGGGGTTAGTTCTCAAGTTCCTCCAGGTGAGCAGGTAAGTCCTCTCTTTTTGTTCTTTCTTGTTTTTTTTAATATAGGTATTTGGGGCAATAAATCCCCCCCCCAGCACAGCCTTTGCTGCATCCCATAAGTTCTGATGTGTTGTATTCTTGTTTTCATTCATCTCTAGATAGTTACTGATTTCTCTAGCAATTTCTTCTTTGACCCACTGCTTGTTTAAGAGTGTGTTGTTTAATCTTCTTATATTTGTGAAAGCTCTCCTTCTTTGCTGGTTATTGATATCTAGCTTCATTCTATTGTTATCAGGGAGAGCACTTTGTATAATTTCAATGCCTTTACATTTATAAAGAATTGTTTTATCCCCAGCATATGATCTATCCTGGAGAATGTTCAATGAGCAGTAGAGAAGAATGTAAGAATATATATCCTGGTGTTTTGGGGTTTCATGACCTATATATGTCTATTTCCTTGTTAATCTTCTGTCTCATTGTTCTACGTATAGAGGAAAGTGGGGTACTGAAGTTTCCTACTATTATTGTTGAAACATCTATCACTCCCTTCAGTTTTGCCAATGTATGTCTCATGTACTTTGGAGTACCTGGATTGGAAGCTTAGATTTATGATTGTTATTTCTCCTTAATGAATTGTCCCTTTCATTAATATATAGTATCTGCATTTGTCTATTTTGATGTCTTTATAATTAAGTCTATTTTGTAGAATATTAATATAGCTACTCCTGCTTTCTTTTGGTTACAGCTTGCATGGAACATCTTTTTCCATCCTTTCACTTTAAATCTATTTGTGTCATTGTGCTAAGATGAGTCTCTTGTAAGCAACATATAACTGGATTATATTTCTTAATCCATTCTGCCAATCTGTATCTTTTAATTGGTAAGTTTAGTTCGTTAATGTTCAGAATTATTACTGAAAAGGCATTTCTTGAATCCAGAATTTTATCTTTTGGATTTTATTGTCAAATCTATATTCCCTTCAATCCTGTGCCCCCCTCTAGCCCTCCTTCTCCTTTTTTTTTTTTTTTTTCAACTGGTAGAACTCTCTTTAGTATTTCTTGTAGGATCACTCTCTTGTTGACAAATTCTTTCAGGATCTGTTTGTCTGTGGAAATTTTAATTTCTCCCTCAGGTTTGAAGGAAAATTTGTCTGGGTACAGAATTCTTGGCTGGAAGTCTTTCTCTTTCAGGATCTTAAATATATCATACCACTGCCTTCTCATCTCCATAGTGGCAGTTGAGTAGTATGAACTCAGTCTTATGTGGTTAGATTGCATGTAGTAGATTGCTTTTCTCTTGCCACTTTCAGGATTTTCTGCTTCTCTTCAACATTTGACAGGCTAATTAGTATGTGTCTTGGGGAATGCCTATTTGGATTTATTCTATTTGGAGTTCATTGAGCTTCTCTGATTTGCATATTTATGTCCTTTATAAGGGCTGGGAATTTTTCCCACATTATATCCTCAAGTAATCTTCTTAACTCTTTACTTGCTCTTCTCATTCTGGGACACCAATGATTCTTATATTTGTGTACTTTGTTTTGTCCATCATTTACCTGAGATCCAATTCAATTTTTTGTATCTTTTTTTGCCATTTGCTATTTTGAGTGTTCAAAATTCATTGTCCTGTCCTCTAATTCACTTATTCTTTCTTCTGCCTCTTCAAATCTAATGTTGTGTCTCTAGTATGTTTTTTATTTGGTCTACAGCAACCTTAATCTCTGTGATATCTGCTATTTTTCTATTTATTCTTTCAAATTCCTCTCCATGCTCTTCTAGAATCTTCTTTATCTCTTTTATATCATTAGCCATCCCATTTACTTTATTTAGTTGAATTATATGAGCATTTTTGACTAGTTGTTCCAACATCTGTGTCTCCTCTGATGCTTAAATTAGGTCATTAGGCAGGGCTATATCTGTCTGAATTATATGCTCAGTGATCTTCTGTTGTCTTCATGACATGTAAATATCTTGATTGGTTTACTTCAGAAGTTGATTTCCTCCAGTAGTCTAAACCCTTGAATTTCCAGGATGGCTGTGAAAAAGGATGCAGGACATGGGTTGAGGCCATATAGTGTGGTGATGAATTGCAGTGCAGATAAATGTGCAGGTTAGAGATGCTATGATGGTGCCTGTGGGCATGGGCACACAAAAGTAGGGACAATGTGGCTGTACAGGTGCACAGAGCCCTGGTGTGCACTGGTCTAAGTCACAGGGTCCTTCGTATGCATGTGCAGAGCTCAGGGTGGTGGGTCAGTGCTGTGCTTGTGTAAGCTGGGGGCAGATGTGGCCAGCTGCACATGTCAGCACTTGCCCTCATAGCTGGGGGGCATGACTGGGGCCTGTGTGCATGCACAGATCTGGGAGGGCCATAAACTGATGCACAGGCCTACAGCTCAGAGGGGCAGGCTGGGGTTTCACGACTGTATGGGCTAGGAGCAGGTGTAGCTCCTACACCTATATGTATGTAGGTATGGAGGCAAGCACCCACAGCCTTTATATGCTAGTGACCACCTTCAGGGGGCAGTGAGGGGGAGGTAGGGCTCAGGAGTGGTGGATTGAGACTGTGTTTGTGCAGAAGTGGCTTGGGCTTGAATAGGCATGTGCATGTTTGGAGTTGGGGTGTGGGGTGGGCAGACATGGGGGCTGGCGAAGGTCTGTGGAGTGTGGGGAGTAGGTATGGGTGATGGGGTTCAGATGTGTGAGGTGTGGGTGTGAGTCATGGGTCGCAGGGCTATACTGGTGAGGATAGTGTGTTTAAGGAATGTCTCCCCACCCGTGCACTCCTGAGGGCTCCAAGCTTCCGCTTTAGGCTGTTTGCACCAGCCAGACAGTCTGACAGTCTCTAATTCTCTGCTTCTCATTTCCTCAGCTTTTGCAACCAGGGCTTCCCTGTGTGGTGCAGAAGACTCTCCCAGGTCACTTACACTGTGGAATCGTCATTTCAGTCACCCTCGCATAACTTCTCTAGCTGTTCCTTAGATTAGGGGTGAACTAGCCTATTCTGCCATCTTCCCAGAACCTAGGAGGAAATTTGCTGATTAGTTTTTGTTGTTGAGTTATAGGATCTCTTAATTTATTCTGGATTTTAAACCCTTATCAGATATGTATGTGGTTTCCAACTACTGTCTCCCATTGTGTAGGCTCCCTTTATACTTTCCTGGGAAAATCCTTTGATGCACAAAAGTGTTCAGTTTTGAGGAGATCCTATATATCTTCTTTCATTGCTTATGCTTTAGGTGTAAGGTTTAGGAAACTACCTCCTATCACAAGATTCTTAGGCTATTTCCCCTTCTAAACATTGTATGGTCTTAGTTCTAATGTTTGGGTCCTTGATCCGTTTTGAGTTAACTTTTGTAAAAAGTGTGAGATATGGGTCTTCTTTCATTCTTCTGGCTATGAATATCCAGTTTTCTAAGCACCATTTGTTGATGAGGCTTCTCTGTCCCAGTTGAGTTCACTTGACTGCCCTATCAAAGATCAATTGGCCATAGATATGAGAGTCTACCTCTGCACCGTCTTTCAATTCCACTGGTCACTACATCTATTTTTATGCCAATGCCACACTGTTTTGATTACTGTAGCTTTGTAATATATTCAAAATCAGGTAGTGCAAGACTTCCCACTTCATTTTTTTTTTCTCAAGACACTATTAGCTATCTGGGACATTGTGGCCTTCTAAATAAATTTGATTACTGGTTTTTCTATTTCTGCAAAATAAGTTGTGATTATAATCGGTATTGCATTGAATCTGTAAATCAATTTGGATAAAATTAGTCTTCCAATCCATGAGCACTGGATGTCCTTCCATTTATTTAGGTTTTCCTTGATTTGTTTTAGCACTGTTTTGTAGTTTTCTGATATAGGTCTTTTATGTCCTTGGTGGATTTATTCCTAAATATTTGATTATTTTGACTGCTATTGTATATGAGTTTTTTTCTGGATTTCCTCTTAAGACTGTACATTTCTGGCACATAGAAAGATAACTGGCTTTTGTGTGATCTTGTATCCTGCCACTTTGCTGTACTCATTTATTAGCTCTACTAGCTTTACTGTAGATTTTTGGGGGGATTTTCTATGTATAAGATCATGTCAGCTATAAACAGTGAAACTTTTACTTTTTCCTTTCCAATTTGATGCGTTTTATATCTTTTTCTTGCTTAATTGCTCTACCTAGAACTTCCGGCAAAATGTTGAATAACATTGCTGACAGTGGGCTTCCTTGTCTTGTTCTAGGTCTTAGAGGGAAAACTTTCAATCTTTCCCCATTGAGTATGATGTTAGCTGTGGGTTTTTCATAGTTTTCCTTTATCACAATGAGTAAATTCCCCTTTATTCTTATCCTTTGAAATGTTTTATCAAGAAAGGATACTGTAGGATGCTGAAATTTGTCAAATGCCTTTTCTGCATCAATTGAGATGATCCTGTATTTTTTCTTCTTTAATTTGTTGATGTGGTGTATTACATTAATTGATTTTCTTGTGTTGAACCAGCCTTGCATGACCAGGATAAAACCAACTTGGTCATGGTGTGTAATTCTTTTTTTTTTTTTTTTTGTATGCTGTGTGGTGGGGTCACATTTCATTATTTTTCCATGTGAGTATCCCATTATTGCAACACCACTTGTTGAATTTTTTGTTTGTTTGTTTTGAGGAAGTGCATGGGGAGTACCTGGGTCTCCCACATGGCAGGCAAGAATTCTACCACTGACCTATCTTTGTACCCCTGTATAAATCTTTTAAGGTGCTGCTGGGTTCAATTTTCAAGTATTTTGTTGAGAATTTTTTCATCTGCATTCATTAAAGTGACTGACCTGTAATTTTGTTTTCTTGTAGTATCTTTGCCTGGTTTTGATATAAGGGTAATGTTAGCTTCATAGAATAAGTCAGGTAGCTTTCCCTCCTCTTCAGTATTCTTGAAGAGTTTAAACAGAATCAGTACTAGTTCAAATGTGAAAGCATCTGGTCCTAGGCTTTTCTTTTTTGGGAATTTTTGATGACTGATTCAATCTGTTTACTTGTAAGTGGTTTGTTGAGGTCTTCTATTTTTTCTCAAGTCAATGTTGGTTATTTGTGCTTTTCTAGGAAGCTATCCATTTCATCTAGGTTGTCTTGTTTGTTGAGATATAGTTGTTCATAACATCGTCTCATTATCTCCTTTATTTCTGCGAGGTCAGTAGTTATGTCTCTGCTCCCATTTCTGATATTATTCATTTGCATTCCCGTTTTTCTTTGTCAGCCTAGTTAGGAGTCCCACAACTTTACTGATTTTCTCAAATAAGTAATTTCTGGTTTTATTTATTCTCTCTATTGTTTTCATGCTCTCAATTTATTTCTGCTCTAATCTTTGTCACTCCTTTCATTCTTTTTGCTTTGGGGTTAGTTTACCAGTTTTTCTCTAGTTCCTCCAGGTGAGCAGTTAATTCCTCAGTTTTTGCTCTTTCTTCTTTTTTAATATAGGCATTTAAGGAAATAAATTTTCCTCTGAGTGCTGTATTTATTGCATCCCATAAGTTTTGATATACTCTGTTCTCATGTTAATTTGCCTCAAGATATTTACTGATTTCTCTTGCAATTTCTTTCTTGACCCAATGGGTTTTAAAAAAGTGTCGTTTATCCTCCACATATTTGTGAATTTTCCTACCTTATGCATTATATTCATTTCCAACTTCATTCCACTGTGATTTGAGGAAATACTTTGTTTGATTTCAGTCTTTTAAAGTTTATTGAGAACTGCTTTGTGCCCCAACATATGGTACATCCTGGACAATGATCCATGAAAACTCAAGAAAAATGAATATCCTGGTTTTGTGGGACGCACTGCTGTGTAAGTATCTGTTAAACCTAGTTCATCTATTGTATTCTTCATGATCTGTTTCCTTACTGATCTTCTCTCTAGATGTTTTACCTCATAAACTACAAACCAGTTATTCAGCAATGATGAAACAATGAAAGAAAGAAAAAAGGAAGGAGAATTAATGGAATAGGGAGGAAAAGAAAGGATGGAGAATGAAAGAATGAAATAGAATTATCAATAATATGAAACACTTACATCATCAGTTTACGGCCACATTGCTTTGTGCTAGAGTAATATACAATATTTTGCCAAGTATTTGAAACTAGCTATCTTCTAAAGTTCAAAGGAACACCATTAACAATCCACTTTTATTTAACAAAATATATGTTATAAAGCATATTACCTTTGCATTTCAATTTCATTTTTTAACATTACCAATTAGAGAAATTATGAAGTAATTATTGTTATTTTGTAACATAAGTAAACATTATCTGAAGATGCATATATAAAAATTGAAGCCTATATATTTTGTGGAAAAGAAAATACATTACATTACAAAAATGAGCTGTTTGTGAGGCAGAATTGCTTTTGGAGAAAAATTTTAAATTGCACACTTTTAAAAAAATGTGATACAAGGACCCAGACATTGAAATTTAATTTAGGGAAATCAGTTGCTTTATACTTCCTGCTTCTATATGATAAAATTAGAAAAAACCTTGGGGATATAAATTTAATAAATTATTATCCAACAAATTAAAATCTCCCATTAAAAGGATTTTTTCAAGGTGTAATTATTTTTACATAATTAAGTACCTACAAAAATAATAGTTTCAGTGGTCACCAAGATTACTCAAGGCCAAACACAATAAATTTAAAATCAGAAAAAAAAACTAAAACATATTTCCAATATTTAGCCCTATCAGAAAATAATAAGATCTTATTTGAAAAGAAACACCTATCTAAGTAAGGACACATAGAATATGCAATATTTTAATAAAAACATTCTCAGAATTTTCCTGTTTCTCATTTAAAGAAAGTATTTTATTGTTTATGTCTTCAAATTATCAGCAAGAAACGATGACTCTGATGGTCTTTTAAAGGCAGCCAGAATTTTGAAAGGCAATTACACCATTTCCAATATGCACTCCTGAGGCCAAAATGAAGAAAATATTGAGCAATTCTTTATGAATCAGTAATTAAAAATAATTTCATTATTACTTTTTGCTTAAAGATCTCAACCAAACATATAAGCAATATTTCTTAGGCAGTTAAGGTGCTTAACAAGGTTACCATATTGTTAAGTGAAAAAAGGAATAATTATATAATGAAGGCCACATTTTGATCACTGGTCCATGACAATAGGAAAGATCATATTTCTAAAGAATGAATAAAAAATTAGATATTTAATATTTTTCTACTTGACAAATATTACTTCAAAATTATGAAGTAATAGAAGGAAACCCCTCTTTAAGTGACAGTTATAGATCACAAAGTTTTGTTATCTTATTAATCATAAAATTTAACAAGTGTGACTGCATAAAATTAGCATGAAAAATAATTTGGCAGTTTGAAAGTAAAGATCCTATTATTTCCAGTGATAAAATGTTGAGCACCTCCATTAATAACGTGAGTGAAGAGAATATATTTAACTGTAGAGTAGAAATGAAATAACTCTTCAACCTTGCAAGATAGAATGATTGAATATATAGAAACCTACAAGGAAATGCAAGCATTTTTCATGTGAAAAATATTTTTATTTGCAGTGAAAATAAGAATTTTGGTGTTTGCTGTTATAAACATTCTGAATTATTTCTGGTTTAGATCAGTTATGTCGCTAAACTCCAGCTAAAATTCAAGGTGAAAATGGGATTAAAGACACAAATAATCACATAGGAAATAATTATAACCAATAAACATTAAAGCAGAATAACAAAGGAAAAAGAATGAGCTTTGAAATTAGATTTACGTAAGTCCAGCCTCTAGCATTTAATGGGCAAGAAACTTCATCTTTCTTAGCCTCACTGCTAACATGAAGACTTTGGGTAGAATTAGTAAGCATAATTTATTAGTTTCCAAGGGCTGATGTAACTATTTACCATAAACTGTTTGACTTATAACCAACCAAAATTCATTATCTTCCAGTTCTGGAGGCTAGATGACCAAAATCAAGTTGCAGGTCAGACATGGTCCTTCTGATATCTCTAGGGTAGGATGTTTTTTTAGAGAAGTTGTAAGTTTACAGAAAAATCATACATAAAATATACAGCATAAAATATAGAGTTGCCAGATACTACCCTATTAATAACACTTTGCATTAGTGTGGTACCTTCGTTACAATACATAAAAACATTTTAATAATTGTACTATTAATTAAAGACCATCCTAATCCAATACAAACTCATTTTAATTTAAGAAATTATAACTGCAAAGATTAGCTTTCCAAATAAAGCCACTTTCACAACTACATCAGTTTAGGACTTCCACATATATTTGGAGGAGACACAATTCAATCGAAAACAGAGAAAAATACAACATACCTGTGAAGATAAGTAATAATGATATATTCATTAAAGGCTATAAATACATTAAGGAATACATTTATTTCATAGTGACACATATGTTAATATATATGCAGATAGAATATTCATCTTACTGATGTTGAAGAAATCACTAAATATTAGAGAATTATTGTTATATGTCCTACACTTATTTACGTTTATTTTCACTGGTAGGAGAAATAAATGTAAAAGCCCTCTTTTTAGGAAGAATTTGTGTTCCTTAGTTGGTTGAGGGTAGGTCATTGTCATTTAAGCCTTAGAATCCCTTAAAATTCTATGCATATGACCCAGAGATGACCACAAGGAGCATTGTGACAGGCTAATCAACATTACTCTGAAAAACAGAAGTAAACTTCATGTAAGTAGCCATTTTCAAAAAAAAAAAGGAAATCATTCAAAAATTTCTGTCAATACATGAAAAGATAAGTGAAAGATTTTTTATATTTCTTCTTTCCAATCAAAAATTGTAATTTCTTTTTCAAGAATAAAATAATTTAAAATGCACAAATCTATAGAAGGTATGGCTTTTAGTCACTATTCAAAGGAATTGTTGTAATATTAAAGCAGAAGTAGCCTTCTATATTAAATTTATGTCAATCTAGAGAGCTTTATTTTTGGCAATGCATGATCCTTTTCTTTATTTGTACTATGATTCCAGGCAGAAATGTAATTCACAATTTCTTCAACATGGTATTTTCAAAATTATGTTGGTAGAAGGAGTTTCTGGATTTTTTTATAAATATTTTGTGGGGAAGAAGGTTTTATTCTCAAATTAGTAATATGAAATGTGTGTTTTCTGAATTTAACTAGGAGACAGATAATATGACAAACTTCAACCTATGCATATTTAGATAAATAAACATAAAAATGTAAATAACATCTCTAAAGCTCACACCTAAATAGAGAGTCAGAAAAAGAATTCATGGAAAGCAAAAGAATTCTGCACAGTGCAAACACCAATACAAGCACTCTGCTGCCATCTCCAAAAAAAAATAATTGACTAATTTCCTCACCCAGAGTGGGGAAATATTGAAAGCTGTTCTGAGATCTGGAGGCTCAGTGCGCTGATTATTGGCTAACAGAGCAAATGGGGCATGAATATACATAGGGGCACTATATCTGGAGGAGAAGGCAACTTGGAAGAGAGAAAGTATCCTTAGGACGTTTGTTAGTAAAGGAAGGAAGGAGAAAGTGATGGCAATTAAAGGAACTTTAGAATCAAAAAGTACCACAAACTCAGAATACAGATCAACAATTCCTTGAACTCATGTGATCCATTTAATAAACTGTACTGCACTGTACCAAAGAAGGAACTATTAAACTAAAACCTTAAGAGACACAGACCTCTAATGCATTCAACCCGCAATGTAGAAATACTTACTAATGCTAATCCCAGAAAATATAAAATGTTTGAAAATGAACAGAAAACATAAAGTTAAATAAAGGCAATCAAAACTATTAGAAAGAAAGAGTAAAAATATTTCAACATATAAAATTACTTCCAAACAAAACAACCACAAAGCAGAGAAAATTGTAACACAATACAACACAACAATATGAATAAAATACTCAACAGCCAGCCAGAAAGAAAACAAAAATAAAACCAGAAAGCAAACCTATTTTGAACAAAAAATCAAAAATTCAGAATAGAAATTGACAAAAAAAAAAAAGGACAAATTAAAGAAAGCTGTGAAACAAGAGTTAACTTATATTAGGGAATGGGTGACAAATAGACAAAATGATCCAGAAGTAAAGAATAGACAATATGATGCCTAAGGGGAGAATATATTGGACTGAAAATAAGGTGTATTTAGGAGACTCATGAAACTGACAGGAGAACGAATATCAGATAAATAGATTAAAAGGATCAGAGAGAAAAACAACGGTATGAGAGACAGTCAAAGGGAATCCAACATACATAGAATGGAATTCACTGTATATTATAATACCAAAACACTTTCTGGATATAAATAACAACTAAAAATCTATATATTGAAAGAGCTCACTATATAAAGAAAAAAAATCAACTTAAAGATGGCAATGCCTAAATATGATGATATATATGAGATGAGATATACTAGTGAAAATATTCAATTTTATAGAGAAAGAAAACATATACTCAGTTCCCCAGGAAAAATGACCAAACTACTTTCAAAATCAAAAAATAAATCAGGTTTGCACCAGGCTTCTTGATAGCAACATATAAAGAAAGACAACAAATGGTGTAATAGTTTACTCAAGGAAACTCAAGGGAAGAGTATGAGACAAGGATTATCTTTCTTTTTTAAAATTTTTTATTTCAGCTAGTCTGTCCTTTGAAATGCAGCTTTAAACATAAAAATCGGAAATGTCATTCTAATGATCTCTTCCTAAAAAATTTATTACTAGAGTATAAGCTTTATGCAATCCAAAGGTGACTGGAGATTCTTAAGTAAAATACAGATGATAGTCATTGCACATGTTTAGTTATGGATCTAAGACTAAAGCTATAATCAAGAAATAATAGAAATAGTTACAAAAAGGGAGAGATAACCTATCCAAAATAACTAAACAGAAGAAGGAAGAGGAGAGTGAGAAAGAATAATAAGCTCATTGATTGAGATTTTGGTAATAGATGGAAGTAAATGAATATTATTTTAAAATGACTGAGTAGGAGGGTAAAAGACTTAGGAAGGAAAAGAGAATGCACTAAAAGTATTATAAAAATATAATTGTGGGAGGACTTCTGTGGGAGATGAAAAAACAACTCAGTTCTTCCACCAGAACAACTATTAGCAGGCAGGAACTGTATGAAGCAACTATTTTGAAGATCCAGAGGCCAGAAGAACTGGACAGTGTCTAAGGAAAAGAGGGCAATAGAGGCTGATAAGTTGTGGTAAAGAACTGTAAATTACTCTCTTTGCACAGCTGCTACTGGTACCCAACCTCCACTCTCATGGCAGGCCACTGCAGGAGCCAGTCATGTTTAGCTATTGGTGACAGAAAGGTATATTCTTCTCCAAGTACAGGGGTGGGCATGGCCAATCACTGATCATGGCTTTTGATTAGCAAATTCAGATCACTGGGTCCTGGCACAAAGAGCAGATACTGTTTCAACCTGTCCCAGACAAAGGCAGCAGCAGCCATTGCTTCAACCCCACTCTGAATAGGGAGGGAAGAGGTGGAGATTTAAAAGTGCACCATTTCCTCAGGGCTTCAGGGGTTAGTTAGCTGAAGGGCTGCATTTGCTGGGGCCAGAGAAGCTCAGCTTTGTGGGGCAATTACAGAAGCAGTTGGTACCCTTGTTGATCCCTTCTTCAAGGCACTTTGGGGCTGCTCTGTGCCCCATGTATAGATCCCTGGCTCTGGTTTGGATGGGACATATGGACTTGAAAAACATCTCCAGGGTGACTCTTCTCCCAGAATTTGCCCTGGAGGCAAAAGCAGCCTGAAACAAGAAAGGAGTGGGGAAAAAAAAAAACTATAGAGGTGGATAGACTGGGACAAAGGCCTTACCGCTTCAAATATCTAGAAGTGGAAGACAGGGGACAGCCAAACTCCTGTATATATTAGAACTATAAAACAACTAAGAAGCAATAGCCCAGCAATGGAAGAGTCTCAAAAAGATGGAAAACCCTGAACACTGCATTCAACTGGGCAGATCTTCCTAACAAGAGGGCTGAAGCTCAAGAAAATCTCTCTCTTATTACTAGCTGGTTACAAAAGCAAGAAACAGACATCCCCTTAAATAAATCCCAGAGTTAATATTTCAAAATATTAAAGTGTACAGTGTGCATCACAAGAATGGAAGACAAACAAAGAAACAGAAAATGATGGCCCAACCAAAGGAAAAGGATTAGAGTATAGAAAACAGCAGTGATGACAATGAGTATGTAAACATACCAAACATAGCCTTTAAAAAATGATCTTAAAAATTCTCAAGGAGATGAAGGGAAGCTTAGAGAAATAACTAAAGGATATCAGAGAAACAATGAATGAAAAATATGAGAGTCTATGAGATAGAAATTTTAAAAAAGAACCAAAGAGAATTACTGGAATTCATGACCACAATAACTGAAATGAAAAATGGCCAGGAAGGTTTCAGCAGCATATTGGAAGTTGCAGAAGAAAAAATAAGTGAACTTGAAATGAGGCAGGCTGAGTATCAAAAGAAAATAGAAATAGTAAAAGCAAAAAAAAAAATAAATAAAACTTAAGACTTCTATGAGATATCATCAAGTGCACCAATATACACATTGTGGGAGTCCCAGAGGGAGAAGACAGTGAGAAGGGCACAGAGGGAATAGTCAAAGAAATAATAACAGAGAATTTTCCAAACTTCACAAAAGATGTGAATATGCACATCCAAGAAGTTTAGAGAACACCAAACAGGATAAATGTGTAGAAAAATACACCCTGTTATAAATTGATACACTGGCAAATGCAAAGGACAAGGAGAGAGTTCTGGAAGCTGCCAGAGAAAAGTAACATGTTATGTACAAGGGAATGCCAATTAGACTAAGCTCCAATTTCACATCAGAAACCATGGAGGCAAGAAGATAATGGGTTGAAACAGTTAAAAGTCTGAAGGAAAATTACTGCAAGCCAAGAATATTATATCCAGTGAGAATCTCTTTCAAAAATGAGGGAGAGATTAAGACATTCTCTGATAAATAAAAGCTGAGGGAGTACATCCCCACTAGACCTACCCTACGAGCAATGCTAATGGAGGTACTATAGACTGAAAGGAAAGGACACTAGATAGTATCTTAAAGCAGCATAAAGAAATAAAGATCTGTGGTAAAGTAATTATCTGGGTAATTATAAATGCCAGTATAAACTCCATTCTTATTTCCTACAGGTACTAAAATGAAAATGCATAAAAATCCTAAATCTAAGTTTTTAGAGACAATATACAAAGATATGAATGGTGACAGGTACAAAAGAAAATGATGGGGGGGACACAGTGGTATAGGGAAAGTATATGTTTAGGCTATTGAAGTTAAGTTGATATCAAATTAAACAAAATAAGATTATTATATATTAAGAATGTTAAATTATAACCCCATGAAACCCACAATGAAAATAAATGGAAAACATACCCAGATAGGAATGAGCAAGCAATCAATATGGGACATATCAAAAAGCAAATAAACATAAAGGAAGGCTTTAATGGAAGTGAGGGGTGAAAAAGGTATAAAACTTACAAAGGCTATATAGAAAAATGGCTGAAGAAGGTCCTCTATTGTCAGTAATAACTTTAAATGTAAATGGGCTAAACTCTTCGGTTAAAAGGCAGAGATTGGCAGAATGAAAAATAAAGCATGACTCAACTACATGCTTTTTGTAAGAGATTCACCTTGAAGTCAGTGAAACAAGTTGGTTGAGGTTGAAAGGATGGAAAAATTATGCCATGCAAGTAATAACGAAAGACAGCTGGGGGTAACAGTAATATCAAATTATAGTTATAGGCTTCAAGTAGAAAACTGCTACAATGAATAAAGATATTTATTATACTCTGATAAATGGGACAGTTCAACAGGAAAATATGCCAATTATAAATATATATATGCACATAACAGCAGAGCCCCAAATATATGAAGCAAATATTCACAGTTTTGAAGGGATAAATTGGTGATTCTAAATTAACAGTAATAAATTTTAATACACTACTTTCAATCATAGAACATCTAATTAGAAGATCAGTAAGGAAATAGAGACTTGAGTGATACAATGAACCAACTAAAAGTATCAGGCATATACAGAACACAGCACCCAACAAAAACAGAATACACATTCTTCTCAAGTGCATAAGGATCATTCTCTAGGATAGACCATATTTTGGGAAAAAAAATATACCTCAGCAAGTTAGACAATATTGAAATCATATAATGTATGTTCTCCAACCAAAATGGCATGAAGTTAGAAATCAATAACAGGGAGTGCAAGTGTAGTTCAGTGGTAGAATTATCACATGCCATGCAGGAGACCCAGGTTTGATTCACAGCCCAAGCACTTCCCCAAAACAAACAAGCAAGAAAACAAACAAACAAGTAAAACAAACAAAAATTCAACAAATAGTGCTTCAATACAGAATACTCATATGGAAAAAGAATGAAATCTGATCCCTGCCATACAGCATAAAAAAAAAAAAGAAATCAATAACAGAGGGAGATTGCTTCAGAAATATGTGGAAATTAAACAATATACTCTTAAACAACCAATGAGTTAAATAGGAAATCACAAGCAAAATTAGGAAATATTTTGAGGCAAACAAAATGAAAATACAACATCCCAAAACTTATGGGATAAAGCAAAGACAATGGAGAATAGGAAATTCATAGTATTAAAAAAAGAAGAAAGACTTCAAATCGTAGACCCAACTTCAAAACTGGAAGAACTAGAAACAGAACAGCAAACTAAATGCAACATGAGCAAAAGACTATAGCAGAGATATATAAAATTAAGAAAAAAAAAAAAAAACAGAGATAATCAACAAAACCAAAAGGTGGTTCTTTGAAAAGATCAATAAAATTGACAAATCTTTAGCTAGACTGACAAAGAAAAAAGTAAAATAAATTACAAAAGTCACAAATGAAAGCAGGGTGGGGGCAATACTACTAACCCCTGTGAAATAAGGAGTATAGGAGGATCCTATGAAAAACTGTACACCAATACATTAGATAACCTAGATGAAATGGACAAATTCTTAGGAACACACAAACTACTTACATTGACTTGAAAAGAAATAGAAGATCTCAACAAACCAATTAATCAGTAATTAGTTTGATGACAATCGAATAAGTAATCAAAACCCTCCAAACAAAGAAAAGCCCAGGACCAGTTGATGGTTTCAAAGGGGAATTCTACCAAACATTTTAAGATTTAACTGCAATTCTGCTCAAACCCTTCCAAAATCTAAAGGAGGGAACACTTCCTAATTCATTCTATGAGACCAATATCACCCTTATATGAAAGCTGCTTAAAGATACAAGAAAAGAAAACTACAGACTAATATCTCTTATGAATATAGATGAAAACATGCAACAAAATACTAGCAAACCAAATCCAACAGCATATTAAGAGAATTTTACACCACAATCAAGTGGGACTTCTCCCTGGTATGCAGGTTGGTTCAACATGAGAAAATCAATTAACATAATATACCACATTAATAGAATGAAGGGAAAAAAATCTCATGATCACTTTGATGTAGAAAAGGCATTTAACAAACTACAGCTCTCTTTTTTAGATTAAAAAAAAGAAAACTTCAAAAGTTAGGAATAGAATTAAACTGCCTCAACATTATAAAGGGCATATATGAAAATCCTATAGCTAACACACTACTTAATGGTGGAAGACTGAAAGCTTTCCGTATAAGATCAGGAACAAGACATGGATGCTCACTGTCCATTGTACTGGAAGTTCTTACCAGAGCAACTAGGCAAAAAAAAAAAAAGCATTCAAATTGGAAAGGAAGAAATAAAACTTACCCTATTTGCAAATTGTATGATCTTTTATATAGAAACACACATGCACACACCAAAGCTCTTAGACTAATAAATGAATTTGGCAATGAAGAGGGTAGATCAACACCCCAAAATCAGTATTGTTACAGATAGCAATGAAAAATCAGAAGAAAAAATCAATTAAAAATTCCATTCATAATAGTAACTAAATTAATCTAATATCTAGGAATAAATCTAACCAAGAATGCAAAGGACTTGTATACAGAAATCTACAAAACATTGCTGAAAGAAATTAAAGAAGACCTAAATAAACAGAAGGACATTTCATGTCCATGGGCTCAAAGATTTAATATTGTTAGAATGTTTATACTATTGACAGCAATTTAGATTCAAAGCAATCTCAATCAAAATACCAACAATCTTCTTTGCAGAAATGGAAAAGCCAGTCATCAACTTTATGTAGAAGGGTAAGAGTCCCTGAATAGCAAATGCCATCTTGAAAAAGAAGAATGAAGTTGGAGGACTCAGACGTTCCAATCTTAAAACTTATTATAAAGCCACAGTAATCAAACAGCATGGTACTAGCACAAGGACAGATATATAGATCAATGGAATAGAATTTAGAGCTCAGAAATCAACCCTCACGTTTATGACCAACTTAATTTTGACAGGATGGCAAAAATCATTCAATTGGGAAAGAACTTTCTTCATAAAAAGTGCTGGAAACACCTTCATAAAAGGTGCTGGAAAAGCTGGTTCTCTATTTGAGAAAAAAAAAGGCCTCTACTTCACAATATATACAAAAATCAATTCAAAATAGGTCCAAGACCTTAACATAAGAGCTAGAATTATCAAATTCCTAGAAGGAAACATAGGGATGCATCTTCAGGACCTTGTGTTTGGTAATGATTTCTTAGCATTTACACCCAAAACACAAGCAAAAAAGAAAAATAAATGGTACCTCATCAAAATTAAAAGGTAAAAAGATGAGTGATGCAGCCAATTCTGAGTTTGTCTTAGATACAATGAAACAGATGGGAGAAGAAATAAAAACATTTGTATTCCTGAGCTCCTCAACTTTCAGTCTGTGTCTTGCTCAACACGAAATGGCAGTTAATACACACAAGCTTTATTTGGGAGATGCCTGGACAAGATTGCAAAAAATAGGAAGTCCCTCTCAGCAGCAGACGTTCCGCACACAGTGGAGGTGACAGGTCTTCCACCACTGTGCAGAAGCAGGGCAGGGGAACATCTGAGAGGAGAAGGAGAAATCAGGGAGAGGGAGTTTATGTATCTAGCTGATATAGCTCAGCAGTAAGGTGGGGAATCCATGGGTCAGCAAGCTCTGATAGTAGCTGTTTGAAGTCTTTTATAGATAAAGGGTTTATCTTCTCTATGATTAGTAGATGTTGCATTCCATACCATGAGATATTCAAAGTAGGCAGCCTCTAAGTGGCTAAGAATAGTTTATTTGAGCTATATTTAAAGCAATTGAACATGTATGAATTTAAGTTTGATGACAACAGGTTTGGGTTAAGGGTCATAGACTGCTATGAAGAAATAAACAACATGAAAGCCACAGGGCCTAATACACAGGGGCTATAGAATATGTGATTATCAATTAAAAAGAAATGACTACACCTTAGGGCAGATAAGTAATATCTGAACTTTGCTGCTCTGGGATTACTGACAGGCTTTATAACTCTCAGTGTACATAAAGTATGAACAATCACAATTAAATCTTCTGTTGTAGTCAAATGAAATATATAACAGTTATTGACTGCCAATTTAATGTATATATATTTATTAAATAAATGAGGAAAAGAGAGGTATGACAAGCCATAACAATTTTTTTTATTATTCTATACCTTATCATCTTAACAATATGTAGGAAACAATGATTTAGGGGGTTAAAAACACAGGATACCATCTAAAAGGAACAGTGTCAATTAAAATGATCACTGCTGAGAAATGAATGCACAATAAAGTATAGTCCCAGAAGTGAACACTGGCAGCATCTATTTAAGCAGTGACCAAGAAAAATAGATAACTGATTCAAATTTTCAGTTTTTACTGTTGTGGTACTTAGTGAACACCTCCTAGTGAGTGTTTTCTATTTAAGGATAATTACTAAGCACTATTTTAATTATTAAAGAGACCATTGAAAAAGACAGAAGAAAACCTCTTAGAGTTTTCACTTTATTGTAATGAGATAGTCAAAAAATCTTAAATAAATAAACAAGGTAATTCCAGATATTAATTTACTATATGATAAAAAAATAAATAAAAATGATAATATGATAGACAGGATCTCTGGAGGTAGAGTTGATAAGGAGGCAATCAACTATGAAAAAGAAGCTAGTCATTCCTTATTAAACAGGATAAAATTTATTTTAGTCTATAAAATAATATATAATAAATCTTAAATTTAAAGTACTTTAAGAGAATGAAATTTATACCTTTCTCATGTAATGTCAAGGAATAAGTCCTGGTATTATTCCTCCATGCCTTAGAATCTTGGATAAAAACATGCACTGCTTTAGAGCCAGAGTATAAAAAGGGAAAAATAGAAAGAAATATGTTAATAAATTATACAATGAAACAGATCGATTATATGCACACTAAACAATATGAACTGAAAGCTAACCTGTACACTGTACTGCCCTAATGAAGATTAGCTGTTTTCAAGCATGTTTCTTGAAAGAAGAGGTTAGAAGGGGCATATCAAAAGCTGTACTGGATTAAGAGGAGTGTTACCCAAAGCATCTCATGAGATGTAAGATGAATTTCTAAATGAGAATAATTAGAGATTATTCTAATTATCAAGTCTGTTTCACATTTTGGTAATTCTTGCAATATTTAAAATTTTTCATTATTATTTCATTAAGATCTTTGATGTTACTGTTGTAATTGTTTTGCGGTGCCACAAACCATACCCATATAAGACCGCAAACTTAATCAATATATAACATGTGTGTTCTGACTCCTTCATCAATCAGTTGTTCTACCATTTCCCTCCTCCTCCATGGGCCTTGCTTTCACTTGAGACACAATAATAATGAAATAAGACCAATGAACAACACTAAAATGGCCTGTAAGTGTTCAAGTGAAAGGAAGAGTTACACATCTCTCACTTTAAATCAAAACCTAAAACTGAACTAAGCTTAGTGATTCATGGGAGGAGGTCAAAATATCAACATTAACAAGAGTTTGGAAGGCATGTTGGAAGACAAGACAGTCTGAAAGCTAGGCCTGTGCCAAAAAGTTACCCAAGTTGTGAATGTAAAGGAAAAGATCTTGAAGGAAACCAAAAGTGCTACTCCAGTGAACACTTGAATGATAAAAGGTACAATAACATTATTGCTGATATGGAGAAAGTTTTACTGGTCTAGTTAGGAGATCAAAACAACCACAATATTTCCTTAAGCCAAAGCCTAATCCAGAGCAAGACCCAAACTCTCTTCAATTCCATGAAGGCTGAAAGATGTGAGGGAGCAGCTGGAGAAAAGTTTGAAAATAAGAGAGGATGGTTAATGAAGTTTAAGTAAAGAAAACATCTCCAAACATAAAAGTGCAAGATAAAGTAGAAAATGCTGATGTAGACACTGCAACACATATCCAGAAGATCTAGATAAGATCATTGATGAAAGTGGCTACACTTAGCAACATGTTTTAAATGCAGATGAAACAGCTTCATATTGGAAGAAGATGCCATGAAGGTTTCATAGCTAGAGAGAAGTCAATGCCTGGCTTCAAAGCTTCAAAGGACAGGCTGACTCTCATTAGGGGCTAATGTAGCTGGTGACTTTCAGTTGACACCAATGCTCATTTACCATTCCTAAAACCTAGGGTGCATATGACATATACTAAATCTACTCTGCTTATACTCTATAAATGGAACAACAAAGCATGAATGACAACACATGTTATTACAACATGGTTTGCTGAATATTTTAAGTCTACTGTTGAGAATACAGCTTGGAAGAGATTTATTTCAAAATATCACTGCTCATTGACAATGCATATCATCACCCAAAAGCTCTAAAGGAGATGTACAATGAGGTGAATGTTGTTTTCATTCTTGCTAACACAACATCCATTCTGCAGCCCATGGATCAAGGAGTCATTTTGATTTTCAAATCTTACTATTTAAGAAATACTTTTTGTTAGGCTATAGCTGCAATAGACTGTGATCCCTATGATGGATCTGAGCAAAGTCCATTGAAAACCTTCTGGAAAGGATTCTCTATTTTAGATGCCATTAAGAATATTCATGGTTTATGGGAAGAGGTCAAAATATCAACATTAACAAGATTTTGGAAAAAAATTATTCCAACACTCTTGGGTTACTTTGAGGATTCAAGACTTCAGTGGAGGAAGCAATTGCACATGTGGCCTAAATAGCAAGAGAGTTAGAATTAGAAGTGGAGCTGAAGATGTGACTGAATTACTGCAAATCTCATGATAAAACTTGAATGGATGAGGAGTTGCATCTTATGGATGAGCAAAGAAAGTGGTTTCTTTTCTTGTGATGGAAACTACTCCTGATAAAGATGTTGTGCACATTGTTAAAATGACGATGAAGGGTTAAGAATATTATATAAACTTAGTTGATAAAGCAGCAGCAGGTTTTGAGAGGATTGACTCCAATTTTGAAAGAAGTGCTACTATGGATAAAATGCTACCAAACAGCCAACTTCATTGCTATCTTTAAGAAATTTTCACAGCCAGACCAACCTTCAGCAATATCCACTCTGATCAGGCAGCAGCCATCAACATCAAGGCAAAAACTTACAACATCAAAAAAAAAAAAAAAGTCATGACTCACAGGAGGCTCGGATGATGGTTAGCATATTTTAGTAATAAAACATTTTTAAGTTAAATATGTGCATTATTTTTAGACATAGTGCTATTCCATACCTTGCCAACTACAATAGTGTAAACATAACTTTTAGATGTACCAGGAAACCAAAAAATTCATATGCCTCACTTTATTGCCATATTCTCTTTATTGTTGTGGTCTGAAACCAAGCTTGCAGGATCTGAATTGTGCCTATACTCAAATGGGGGTTGTACTATCTCTTTTATGCAATGCTCAGCTTTGTGGAGTAGATCATGACTTCTTCAAGAGGTTCCATCAATTGAGGGCAATATGTAAAAAGATAACTTTACATAATTACAGATTCATTTTTGTGAGTACACTGGATCAATAACTCCCATTATAAAAAAGATAAAATTTATGTTGGACACCATCAAGGATATTGTAGACAAAATTTTAAGAATATAATCTGTTCTTAAGCTAACAGTGTAAAATTCACATTTGCAATTTTATATGCAGTTATCACTAGAAAACATGAAACTGAATCCAGCATAAGTGGACATGGTGAGTGATGTTTTAGAATATTAATCAAACAAGAACGTCTAATTCAATGCTCCCTTATGTATCAATATACTTAGATGAAATAAATTCACTTTCTAGACAGACACTATAAAAAGAAAAAGAGTTCTAGTTGTTGAATTGCTCAATCCTCTAATTTTTCTACTCTGGTCCCATAACCGTCACAGGCCAGGCAATATTTCCTTCAAATGAGTTTGGCTTAAATATAGAAAGGGTCCCATCATTTTTTGCCCTATGAAAAGCCAGAGAAATGGAATGAGTTCCAAGGTATTACATGCATAGATCAGTTCTGAATATCAGTTCCATTTTGCAACTAGAGCATAGATTTCCATCATACTCTCTGGTATTTCCTATATTTCAGAAACAGGATTGTCCTAACTTTATTTTCACTGCTGAAGAAAGGAGTTTGTTCAGTGCATCCCCTCATGGAAGAGAGGGATCATCAGAAACTGGTGGATGGATTTCTCCAGGCTCCACCTGAGTCCTTTCCCCTTGTTGATCCTGTCATTCACTGTAATAAATCTTAGACTTGAGAACAATAACATGAAGAGTTCCATCTTTGGTTCCAGATAAAAGTGGGATTGATTGCTGTTATGTGTTAATTTTATGTGCAACTTGGCTAATTTATGGTGCCCAGTTGTTTGGCCAAACATTAGACTAGTTGCTTCAGAGGTATTTTGTAAATGTAATTGGAATCTACAAACAGCTAACTTTAATTAAAGCAGATTATATTTGATAATATGGTTAGGCAGCATCCAATCAATTATAGGCTTTGAAAGCAAATTGAAGGTTCCCACAAGAAGAAACTTTGCCTCAATACCATCTACTCCTCTCTGAGCTTCCAGCCTGCTCATTTCTCCTACATGGATTTCTGACTCAAGACTTCAATATCAACTTTCCCAGAATTTCCACTCTAACTTGTTGATTTCAACCCTGCCAGCCATGATCATATAAGCCAATTCCTAAAATAAATCGTGTGTGTGTATGTATATACACAAATACATACATACATACATATATAAACACTCACCAATCTTGTTTTTCTGTTTCTCTGGAGAATTACAGTACAAATGCCTGCCAAGATTCACATATGCAAGATTTCCCCCAAAGAAGAGGGGGACTGCTAGCCAAAGAATTACAAACTCTGCTCTGAATTTTAAAACTGATTCCTCAAAACATTCTATTGTCTGGGTCAGTGTTTCTGGGGTCCCCAAGATCACCTAGACTTTTGGTTACTCATTTGAAGGACCTGTGAAACTCTGTATATAGTTGTACTCGCATCTAAGATTTATTATGTGAAAGGAAACATGACAGGATCGATGAGGGAAAAGGACACCAACAGAGTCTGGAGAATTCTATGCAGAGACTTCCAATGTTCTCTCCCTCCTATGAGGGGACACACCGAGCATGATCCTTTCATTTACAATGAAAAATGCAGTAAAATATATCCAATATTCTTGCCCAGAGAAGCCAATTTGGGACTCAGAGCCCAAGTTTTTTAAGGAGATTGATCATGTGGGCACCCTCTGCCTGGCACATATCAAAACGCCAAATTCCCAGAAAGAGAGCAGGTGTTTGGTATACACTATGTTGATTGTACAAACAGTTCAGGCACAGTGAACCAAAGGACGCTAGGCAAGCTAGAAGAGGAAATGTAATATCAAACTACAGATGCAATTGCATAAAATGCTACTGCTAGTGCTGGGACTAGAAATAAGCCACTGATCTGACTTTATGTTCCTTTACTACTATAGAATATTTGTCTTGATTCTTTCTCATTATAAAAATCACATGCCTGTGATCCCACTGCTAGGGCATGCAATATAGATACATATGTCCCATCTTTGGTTTCAATTAAAAATTGGACTGAGTGTCTATCAAGATACAGATACGCAGAATTTCTCTCAGATAAGAAGGGTGATTGTTAGCCAAAGAGTTAAAAATTCTACTTTGATTATCAAAACTGAAGTGAAGTTATATTTCCAGCCAAAGTAGAGTAACAGGAACTGGATTTACTCTCCACCTGAAAATATCTAAAAAATGTATAAAATGTATGAAACAACCTTTAATAAACTGGATGTTGGGCAATGGATGACAATGATTACTAAGAGATAATAAATAAAAGAGATTAAGCATAACTATTACCCCACCTTATGGACTTTAGTTTCCAGGCCACAGCATTAAAGGGAGGGAGAACACCAGTGAGCCCATTGTATTCCCTGAGTCAAGGAGATAGAGTCCAGGTAGACCAACCCTCCTGTGTACTCTACCCAAAGGTCTCAAGACTGTGGAATAATTAACCCAAGATAGACCACGATTCTAGTCATACCTAACAAATCTAAAAAAGTATGACCCCAAAGGATCAAACTCCTAGTAACTTAGCTGCATTCTAAAAACAATCTCAAGAATATATATGGGAAAACAAAAATATGCACACTCACAAGGTTCAATTCCCAATATACGAACTCCAATCAGAGATTAAGCAGCATGAAAAGAAGCAAGAACATGTAACCCATAATCATGAGAAAATTCAATCAATTGAAACTGCCTCAGAGACAACACAGATGTTAGAATTAGTAGAAAATTCATGAAAAGACTTATCATTGCTTCCTTCTACAGGTTAAAAAAATTAAATGATGATATGGAAAATATAAAAAAAATCCAAGCTGGACTTTTATAGCTGAAAACTATATCTGAAATGAAAAATATACCTGAAATGACTGGAATTAATGATAGACTATTGTAGAAGAAAAGATGAATCAACCTGAAGACATAGCAAAAGTAACTATCCAAAACAAAACAAAGGGAAAAAAAGATTATTTTAAAATGATACAAGTATCAATGAGCTGCTGGATAATGTTAAGCAACCTAAAATATGTTTAATAGGAGATTTCAAAGAAGAGAGAAATAAGACAAAAAATATTTGAAATAAAATAATTTTTCTAAATTGTTGAAATTATAAACTTATATCCAAGAAGCTCTGTAAACTGTAAGCACCAGAAACTTGAGCAGAACTACACCTTCATTCTTTAAGCCTCTACTCTGCATTCAGCCCTCACCATCCTGCTCTGCTATAACTTTTCTGAAACATCCAGAGTGACAAAATCCAGAGATCTTCCATCAGCCTTCCCTTGTCCTCTTTAGCTATTTAGAAACATTCAAGTCTTGGTTTCCAGAGCATTACATATTTCTGACTGTATTTTTTTTCTTTGTAGAAGCCCTTTCCTGTCTTGGTTTCCAGAGCATTACATATTTCTGACTGTATTTTTTTTCTGTCTCCACTGATTCCTCTGCATCCTTCTCTCTCCTTGTATAGGCATACTCCCAACATTCTGTTTTCATTCTCCCTGTCTCTTTCTTTCATAATCGCTCTGTCTCTCTAATTTTTTCTGGCTCTATCTCCTTATCGTCTTCCTCTACATCTGCAGTTTTAACTATCAACATCATGTAAACAGTTATGATATATACTTGCAGCAAAACTTTGGACAATTTCATCAGAGAATCAGTTTTCTCATCTATAAAAGGACAGTGAATATAGAACCTATTTTCTAGATAAATGGTATCTATTTGAGGACTAAATGAACTACTGCAAGCAAAGTAATTAGTGCAGTTTGAGGCACATAGTAATTGAAACACACACATACATTTGTTTCTTGAAGCCTAAGTAGACTAAGCTAGTGGAAAGGAAGGAGCTGAATGTTCAGTTGGGAGGCAGAGGCAGACTTGAATAGTAATAGTTAATAGTTCAGACTCTGGCCCCAGTTTAACTTGTGTTAAAATATTTTTGGGGTTAGTTCCCAGTTCTATCACTTACTAACCTGACAACCTTGAACACTTTCTTAACTTCTTGGACTCTTAGTTTCCTCATCAGTAAAATCAGGAAAATTGAGTGAGATCCCCCATAAAGGAATTTACGGATCTGTGAAATACTTTGTTCTTATACACTGTCTTTTCCATTCTCTTCAGCCTAGAGTTTATCCTATTTGTTCTTTTTTTTTTTCTTTAATTTCAATGATGTTGGGTGTGCCACAGTGACTCAGCAGGCAGAGTTATCGACTGCCATGGTGGAGACCCAGGTTCAATTCCTGGTGCCAGCCCATGAGGGAAAAAAAAAAGAAAGAAAGAAAAAAAAATTCCAGTGATGTTATCTTTCAGTTCCAAACTTTCACACTTGTTCCTTTTCATAGTCATGTTTTTGTTTTATTTCTGATTATTTTGTTTCATAACTTCTTGTTCTTTTTTTACATATTTATAGTGACAAATATTCACACACATATAGTCCATACATGGTGTACAATCAATGGCTCACAATATCATCACATAGTTGTGTAATCATCATGATTATTGTTAGAACATTTGCATCACTCTAGAAACAGAAATAAAAATAAAAGAAAGAAAACATTCATATCCCATACCCCTTACACCTCCTTTTCATTGACCATTAATATTTCAATCTACCAATTTAATTTACCACTTATCCCCGCCATTATTTATTTATTTTTATTCATTTTTTAAAATTTTATTTGTCCATATCCTGGATAAAAGGATCATGAGACACAAGGTTTTCATAATTACACAATCACATTGTAAAAGCTATATCATTATACACTTGTCTTCAAGAATCAAGGCTACTGAAACACAGCTCAATTGTTTCAAGTACTTCCCTCAAGCCACTCCAATACACCATAAACTAGAAAAGGATAGCTATATAGTGCATAAGAAGAACCTCCAGGGTAACCCCTCAAGTCTTTTTGAAATCTTTCAGCCACTGAAACTTTATTTTGTCTCATTTCTCTCTTCCTTTGTTTGGTTAAGAAGGCTTTCTTAATCCCATGATGCCAGGTCCTTGAAAATCCCAGGACTTCAGTCCCACATTGCCAGGGAGATTTATACCTCTGGAAATCATGTCCACATGGGGGAAGGGCAGTGAGTTCACCTGATGGGTTGGCTTAGAGAGAGAGGTTACATCTGAGCAACCAAAGAGGTTCTCCAGAGGTGACTCTTAGGCATAATTATAAGTAGACTTGGCTTCTCCTTTTGCAGGAACAAGTTTCAAAGGGGCAAAACCCAAGATTTTTTTGTCCCTATTTTTGGGGGGGACTCTATTGATTTTATTGTCCCCACTGCTTGTGAGACTATCAGGAATTATCCACATAGAGAAGGTAAGTATTTCCCCCTTTCTCCCCAGTCCCCCAAGAGGACTTTACAAATACTTAATTTATTCACTGCCCAAATTACTCTGGAATGTATCAGTGTATCACACTAACCCAGACAAACCAACAAGATCTCATACTTTATTCAAGATGCCATGTACGTACTTATGGTGTTCAACTAAACTGACCATACAAGTTAAATTAGGTAATGCACTACCCAAAATATGAATTTTTGCACCAAATAAACATTTTCCTTTTGGTCTCACATAGAAGTTGAATTTTTAAAATATGGACAATATCCTGTACCCTATATTCTGATCTACCTCAGTCCTATCCAAATCTACTTCGTTCAGATCCCTAGTCAAAGTCTATACCCTTTTTCAATATTTTAAACAGTTCCTTTTTGGGGCAGTGCTGACGTTCATAGCTTCAGAGCTCTAAAACTAAGTCTCAGGTGTCACAGAAATACCTGAAGTTTCTGGAAACGACCAGCTAATACACAAAGAGCTCAATATCTCAGAATTTAGAAATAACACTTACAATGCAGCAAACAGCACCCCACCCCCCCACCCCCCATTTCTTTTCCTTATTCGGCTGTCTTCTCTGTAGAAAACCCCAGACCCCCTCTCCTGACATCTAGGAGCAGATGAAGCTGCAGGCAAGTGAGATAGGACACATTCCTAGGATAGGAACTCCCTCCTCTAGCCTCCAGGAATGAGTGTAACTGCAGACAAATGAGATAAGATGCATTACTGGGATAGGGAGCCCTCCCCTAACAGCTTATCTGCTTCTGTAACCTGTTTTGCACCTTAAACTCACTGTCTTTCCTTTAATGTTGCTATTTGCCATATTAAGCTTACCCTATCTCTAGCATGTAATAGTGTCAATAAAAGCCAATGTTGCCTTTTGTTCGGGGCTCAGACTTTTGAGGTGACTCGGCTGAGCCCCGTGCGCACGAGCTAATGAATCACTTGCTTCCTGAAACTGCAGACCCTTAGTCTCTTTCGGCCTGTTCTAATTTCACGGAACAATCCTGGAGGCCTGTGGCCTCGTTCCTGGTTTTCGCGCTACAACTCCTGAATATATATGACTGCTATAAAAGCATACAATCTAGGGCCCTTTAAAATAGGCTCCAGCCTGATAATCCATGCTTCCACTTCAGCTCACCAAGTTTTTATATTATAGTTAGTCCATATGAGTGAGGCATGATAATATTTGTCTTTTTGTTTCTATTTCATACAGTGTACAGTCCTTGAGGCTCATTCACCTAGTTGCATGCCTCACAACTTCATTCCTTCTTCCAGCTACTCAGCAGTCCATTGTATGTATACACAACAGCTCTCTCTTCCATTCCACAATCCTTGTACCTTTAGCTATCTCCATCCATTGTGAATGGAAAACACTGCTGCCATTAACACTAGTGTGTAAAGGTCCATTCGTGTTCTCACACTCGCTTCCTCCACATATATACTGAGCAGTGGGGGTCTTAGGAACATGTGGCAACCCAACCCCTAGCCTCCTGTGGAACCACCACACTGCCCTGCAAGGAGCTGCACCTCTCAGTTTCCCTACCAACAATGAACAGGCACATCTCTTTCTCTGCATTTTCTCTAGCATTTGTTTCCCCGTGTTCATTTTTAAAGTTTTATTCTCACATCATACAATCTAACCTAAGTAAGTATACATGCCTTCCCCACCATAATCTACCTGAAGACATTTCCTTTACTTCCATGAAGAATACATATCCCAATTTCATGATCACACCTGACATTTACTTTTGGCATAATGCCTTTGTTACATTCAGTGGAAGTGTATTGCAATGTTACCGTTGACTACAGATGCTAGCTTTCATTGACTGTACATTTGCTTGTATATGATCCATTTTCAACACCTTGCAATGTTGACATTCATTTGTCCTCTCTCATGCAAAAATGCTTTTTTATTTATACATTTAATCACCATCATTATCCACTCTAGGTATTGCTATGTTATACCATCTCAGTCTTTATCCTCTCTTTCCTTCTGGTTTCAGACGTACCCCCAACAGTTCTCCCTCAATCACACTCACATTCAGCTTCATTCAGTGTACTTTTATTATTGTGTTACTATTGGGTGGTATTGTAATATCCATTTCTGAATTTTCACAATCAGTGTTTTTGCAAAATCTGTATTCCCTCAGCAGTAAATGCCCAATCTCTACCCTATTTTTATCTCCTGATAACCTGCATTCTTAACTTCAACTCTTAAAGTTCACTCATTAATGTTAGTTCATATTAGTGAGACCATACAGTATTTGTCTTTTTGTTTCTGGCTAATTTCAGTCAGTATAATCTCCTCAAGGTTTCACTCACATGGTTACATGTTTCACATTATTCTGTGTTATAGCTGCATAATATTCTGTCATATGCATATGCCACAGCTTGTTTAACCACTCATCTACTGATGGACATTTGGGCTGTTTCATCTCTTTGTAATCATAAATAATGCTGCTATAAATATCAGTGCGCAAATGTCCATTTGTGTCCTCACCTTCAGTTCCTCTGAATAAATACCCAGTATGACATTGGGGGATCATATGACAATTTTATACTAAATTTCCTGAGGAACTGACAAACTACCTTCCAGAGTGGTTGCAACATTTTACATTTCCACCAGCAATGGATCAGTGAAACTCTTTCTCCAATCCTCTCCAGCACTTCTCATTTTCTTTTTGTTTTTTTGGTTTTGTTTGTTTTTTATAATGGCCATTCCAGTGGATATCAGAAAATATCTCACTGTGGTTCTGATTTGCATTTTCCTAACAGCCAGAAAAGTTGAGCATCTTTTCATGTGCATTTCAGCCATTTTTATTTCCTATTCTAAGAAGTATCTGTTCATGTCTTTTGCCCGTTTTTCAATTGAGTTGTCTTTTTATTGTTGAGTTGAAGAAAAATTATATATTCTGGATACTAAACCTTACCTGAATTGTGGTTTCCAAATATTGTCTCCCACTGCATAGGATACAACTCAGTTTCTTTCTCAAGATATTTTTAGCTATTAGGGCACCCTGCCTTTCTAAATAAATTTGGTTATTGGTTTTTTTTAATTCTGCATAGTAGCTTGTTGGGATTTTAGTTGTATTGCATTGACTCTATAAATTAATTTGGGTAGAATTGATATCTTAACTATACTTAGTCTTCCAATTCATGAACATGATGTCCTCTTCCATTTATTTAGATCTTCTATGATTTGTTTTAACAATTTCTTATAGTTTTCTGTATATAGGTGTTTTGGATCCTTAATTAAATTTATTCTTAAATATTTTATTCTTTTAGTTGCTATTGTAAGTGGAATTTTTTTCTTTATTTCCTCCTCAGATTTCTCATCATTAGTGTATAGAAGCACTACAGATTTGGGGGTGTTGATCTTGTACTGTGTCACTTTGCTGTACTCATTTATTAGCTCTTGCAGCTTTGCTGTAGATTTTTCCAGATTTTTGACATATAGTATGATGTCATCTGCAAACAGAGTTCTACTTCTTCCTTTTAATTCTTTTTCTTGTCTCATTGCTCTGGCTATTCCAGCACAATGTTGAATAACAATGTGACAGTGGGCACCATTGTCTTGTCCCTGATCTTAGAGGGAAAGGTTTCAGTCTTTCCCATTGAGGATGATGTTAGCTGTTGGTTTTTCATATATTCCTTTTATCATGTTGAGGAAATTCCTTCCAATTCTTATCTTTTGAGTGTTTTCACCAAGATAGGATGTTGAATTTTGCCAAATGCCTTTTCTGCATCAATCAGGATGACCATGTGGTTTTTTTTTTTTTTTTTGCTTTGATTTGTTGATATGGTGTATTACATTATCTGATTTTCTTATGTTGAACTAGCCTCGCATAATGGGAATAAATCCCACTTAGTCATGGTGTATAATTCTTTTAATGTGCTGCTGGTTCAATTTGCAAGTATCTTGTTCAGGATTTTTGCATATATATTCATTAAAGTGATTAGTCTGTAACTTTTTTCTTGTGGTATCTTTGCCTGGCTTTGGTATTAGTGTGATGTTGGCTTCATAGAGTGAGTTAGGTAGTTTTACTTCCTCTTCAAATCTTTTGAAGAGTTTGAGCAGGATTGGTATTATAATGCTTGGTAGAATTCACATGTGAAGCCATCTTGTCCTGGACTTTTCTTTTTTGGGAGCTTCTTGATAACTGATTCAATCTCTTTACTTGGGATTGGCTTGTTGAGGTCATCTACTTCCTCTTGAGTCAATGTTGGTTATTCTTGCCTTCCTAGGAAGTTACCCATTTCAACTACATTGTCCAGTTTATTAGCATATAGTTGCTCGTAGTACTCTCTCATTATCTCCTTTATTACTCTGGAGTCAGTTTTGTCTTCTCTTCCACTTCTGATTTTTATTTATTGGCATCCTCTCTCTCTTTTTGTCAATCTAGCTAAAGGTCCATTAATTTTATTGATTTTCTCAAAGAATCAACTTTTGGTTTTGCTGATTTTCTCAATTGTTTTCATGTTCTTAATTTCATTTATTTCTGCTCTAATCTTCATTATTTATTTCTTTTCGTTTGCTTGGGATTAGTTTGCTGTTCTTTCTCCAGTTCTTCCAAACGAAAAGTTAATCCTTTGATTTTTGCCCTTTCTTCTTTTTTATTATAGGCATTTAAGGCAATAAATTTCCATCTCAGTACTGCCTTTGCTGCACCACATAAATTTTGATATGTTGTGTTTTCATTTTCCTCAAGATATTTACTGATTTCTCTTGTAATTTCTTCCTTGACCTACTGGCTGTTTAAGAGTGTGTTATTTAGATTCCACATATGTGTGATTTTTCTGGCCCTTTGCCTATTATTGTTTTCCAACTTTATTCCTTTATGATCCAAGAAAGTGTTTTGTATGATTTCAATCTTTTTAAATTTATTGAGGCTGGTTATGTGATCCAGAATAGGGTCTATCCTTGAGAATAATCCATGAACAACTGAGAAAAATGTGCATCCTGCTGTAGTGGGGTGTAATGTTCTGTAAGTGTCTGTACATCTAGTTCAGTTATCAAATCATTCAAAATCTCTGTTTCCTTATCGATCCTCTGTCTAGATGTTGCATCCATTGATGAGAGCTGGGAATTGAAGTCTCAAACTATTATGGTAGAGGTGTCTACTTCTCCCTTCAGTGTTGTCAGTTTTTGCCTCATGTATTTTGGAGTGCATATATACTTATGATGGCTATGTCTTTTTGCTGAATCATTCCTTTAATTAATATAAAGTGTGTTTCTTTGTCTCTTTTAATTGTTTCACATTTAATTTGTCAGATATTAGTATAGCTACTCCTGTTGCTTTCTGATTGTTATTTGCATGAAATCTTGTTTCCCAGAATTTCACTTTCAACCTATTTTTGTCCTGGGGTCTAAAAAGAGTGTCCTGTAGACAGCATACAGATGGGTCCTGTTTTTTAACCCATTCTGCTTATCTATGTCTTTTGATTAGGGAAGTTTAATCCATTAGCATTTAATGTAATTCCTACATAAGCAGTAGTTTCTTGTACAATTTTCTCTTTTGGATTTTATATGTCATATCTAATTTTTTTCTCTTTTTACCTCTACTGACAGCCTTCATTTCTACACTCTTCTCCAGACCTCTCTCTCCTGCCTTTTCCTATCTGCCTGCTATGCTCCTTGTAGTATTTCTTGCAGAGCTGGTCTCTTAGTAACAAATTCTCTCAGTGATTACTTATCTAAAAATATTTTATACTCCCCTTCATTTTTTTTTCCACATGGGCAGGCACCCGGAATCGAACCCGGGTACTCGAGCACAGCAGGCAAGCGTTCTTACCTGCTGAGCCACCGTGGCCCACCCTCCCCTTCATTTTTGAACAATGATTTTGCTAGGTTTAGAATTCTTGGTTGGCAATTTTTCTCTTTTAGAATCTTAAATACATCATACCACTGCCTTCTCTTCTCCATGCTTTATGCTGAGTAATCCACACACAGTCGTATTGAGCTCCCCATGTATGTGATGGGTTGCTTTTCTCTTGTCACTTTCAAAATTCTGTCTTTGTCTTTGATATGTGACAATCTGATTAGTAAGTGTTTTGGAGTATGTCTATTTGGATCTATTCTGTTTGTGGTACGCTGCACTTCTTGGATCTGTAATTTCACGTCTTTCATAAGAGATGAAAATTTTGGTGGTTATTTCCCCCATTAATCTTTCTCCTCCTTTTCCTTCTCTTCTCCTTCTGGGACACCCACAACATGTATATTCATGTGCTTCATATTGTCCTCAATTGCCTGAGATCCTGCCCATATTCTTCCACTCTTTTCTCTATATTTTCTTTTTTTTTAACTTTTTTTTTTTTTTACATGGGCAGGCACCGGGAATCAAACCCAGGTCCTCTGGCATGGCAGGCAAGCATTCTTGCCTGCTGAGTCACCGAGGCCCACCCTCTATATTTTCTTTTGTGTTGTCAGATTTCAGATGTCCAGTTTGCTAGTTCACTAATCCTTTCTTCTGCCTCTTCAAATCTATTGTTGTAGGTTTCCTTTGTTTTTTCATTTCCATCTCATTCCTATAAGTTCTGTGAATTGCATTTTCAAATTTTCACTTTTTTTTTTGGCCAATATCTTCTTTATATCCTCCTTCAGCTCATTTGATTTGATTTTTTTTATTAGATTTTCTAAGTCTGTTGGAAAATCCTGAATTGGTTGTTTCAACTCCTCTATCATTTTAAGTGTTGGTTTGTTCCTTTGACTGGGCCATATCTTCAATTTTCCTTGTATGACTCATTATTTTTTGTTGGCATCTAGGCATTTGATTTCCTTAATTGGCTTATTAGGAGATTGTTTTCCTTTTACCTAGGTTTTTTTTTTTGCTGGATGGTTTTGCTCTCTATCTGTTCATTGACATTCAGTTCAACTTATTCTAGACCTCTAACACAGGTTCTCTTTAACTGATCAGAATTTTTCAGTTCTTGTTTTTCTGTTTCCTGCCCTGTCTATATGGAAACTTTTTTTGAGAAGGGTCTCAGCAGATATTATAAACCCCAGTCAAATTTTCCCAGAGCAGACAGTCCCACATATCAGGAGGAAAGAGTAGCCAGCATCAGTTTTACCTCAGAGTGAGACCCAGGAGATTGTCAGTCTTTCCTATGATGCTCTAGATTCTGTGCTTTTCCTATCCTGCCCAGCATGTGGGGCTTGTCTTCCTGCAGCTTTCCACCATCTTACAATGATGTGGTGCCTGTAATTTCAGCAAATTTTCCCTGCCAGAAGCATGGTTGAGACAGAGGTGAGGTAGTAGGGGGCTCTAATTGTTTCTGTTTTACAATCCTGGGGCTTGAATTCCTTGAAGGAGGAATTCCAGTTGAGCTGGGCCATTCCTCTCTTTTCTTGGGGAAGATACACAATTAACTCCTTTCACCTGACTAGTTACTTTGTCTCTGAGATTAGCTTAATTCTGCCCTTGGCTGGGGGCAGTGCAAGAGTCTTGAGTTTTATCTTATGACCTGTTTAAGGAGTAAAAAAAAAAAAACAAAAAAAAAGTCTTTTCTGATCCTGACTCTCTCTCAGGTTTGTCAGTCAAAAGCTTGAGTTGGTGTGTGTGCCCTTTTCTTGGGGTCCAGCCCTTTTTCAGTATTTTTTGCTGCCTAACTCAAAAAGCTTCTGTTTTTTTTTCTTTTTTTTTTTTCTATCAGTCCACCCCTTCTGTGCCAGGGCAAAATCTCCTCATTCTTTCAGTGCTTATTCCAGGTTTATCTGTTCTGGGGGAGTATGTTCAGTACTCAGAATTTGTTAATTAATTTTGCAATTGGAGCTTGGTTGAACTAAGCCTTTGCTGTAGTAGTTTCTTTCCTTTTTCCTCAAGGAAACCAGTCTGCCATGCCCATAGGGGAGGGACACTGTTCTCTGAGGCTTGGGGGTCTTACAGTTCTGTGTGGGCTCTCAGTCATTCCACCTGGTCCAACTGGTATACACTGTGTGTTCAGTCACTGATATTCCCTCAGCTGTTGTTCTGTACCATTCCTGGCTATTTACTAGCTGCTCTGGAGGACAAACTAAACTCCATACCTCATTATGTCACCATCTTGCCCTCCTCTCCTTGCTTTTTTCAAAGGAAAGCTATTCATTTTTTCTGGACAACATAAATATATATGTTCATGTCTTTGTCAGATACTCCTGTTATTATCTGCTTCAGGAATTGAAGCTGATATGATTGGGAGCTTTAACCTCATTCACTGTTTTGCATTTCTGCTCTGTTTCTGATTCACAGATATAGTTATCTTGTTTTGTAAACTTGTTATTACATTTTGTTTTTCTATTTTAATATTTTATCTATGTCTAATCAGACATGATATGTCAAAACAGAAATTCACAGAGCCACCCTGACTTCAAAGTGTTCAAGTAATATAATTGGCAAAAATAAAATAGTTTAAAAGCCCCCTTTTTAATACACACAGACACACATCCCTTCTGAAAGTAACTGCCATTATGTTTCTACTGTTTAGTAGTAAATTTATCTTAATCCTAGTGTTAACATTATTCCAAACTTACTAGGTGTTATAATGTCAATTTAATAGCTTTGGAAGAAGCACAGGCTTTGGGGCTACAAAGCTTTAAATTCTAATCCTAGTTCTGCTGCTAAGGCTAAAGAATATCTCTGAGTTTCCAGTTCCTGATTTCCAACATAGGAATAATAAAATTGCTGGGAAAGAAATGGAAGTGGAGCACCAAATACAGTGCCTGACATTCAGAAAATAATCAAGAAATTTAAATCTTTACCTTCCGTCTTCATGGGATGATTCAGGAATACAGCTTTCTCAATTACTTCCCATTATTCATACCTGCTCTCACTAGTATCCTGAACTTCATTGCATATACAATCTATGTGATGTTTACTCTTTCTCTATATAGCTATCTGGCAGGAATTTTTCAATGTAAAATCATATGCTCGTGAGTGTGTGTATATCCAGAAGAATACACATCAATGTAAACAGTAATTGTATCCAGGTGATAGGATTTTAAATGACTTTTATATGTCTTGCTTATATTCAGTTACTAAACTGTTTACAATGATCATGTTCTAATTTTAAACATAATTTAAATTATTCTTCAAAAAAATATCAAGCTTGAGCAACTCCAGGCACCAGGCAGTTTGCCTTTCACTCAAAATCAAGATGTGATTATTTAAAGAATTCTTTGTTTTGAACAATAAAACCAATCTGGGAAATACTACTTTTATTAGATCATGTTCAATAGAAACCCATTTTCAAAAATCTCTCCAGGATATTTTGCAACACAGCATGCTCCCAAATTTACTCCAGCTCAATGAAAAGTCTATCAAAGTAGGCTATTGTTAATGTAAGGATTCCAATGCTGGTGAATGACTGGGGACACAGATATTCAGGAAGTAATGTATTTTGTAAATTAATGTGGGGGAGAAGCAAAATTGATTTGTCTCTAGGGACAGACAACAGAAGCTCTGAACAAAGTTTCTTTGCTGGCTATGTAGCTGTCACCTTGCTTAAATTAAGAACTACATTTCCCAGAATTCCCTTTGTGTTATGGTGCTGACTTGGGGGTGGCCAAAGAAAGAAACGGAGTCAGATTTTAGAAGGTAGAAATGAAGCAGTGGCCATTAATCTCTGAAAGTTCATGTAGCTGGATGTAACAAAAGATAGATCTAAAAGACCCTTGTGTTTTAGATAGTCCTCACTCTCTTCCTTTTCCAGTCCATCTCATCTTTCAGACCACTGGCCCTGCTAAACAACAGTGGCCTTAAAACTTAAGCTTACCAACAGATAATTGATGTGGACCTACAAAGGTGGTAACTGCACAGAAGCAAAAGCATTTTTAAGACTTCTCCATGAGTTCCCTTCATGTTCCTTTTTCAGTGGCTACATAAAGACTAATACCCATTTAAAAAATACCCATCCAAAACATTTACAATGGCTCTGCTTCTTTCCTGAATCCCAAAAGAGAACAAAAGAATGACCATGTAAAGAAAGAGGCTCAGACATTACAACTATCACAGCTGAACCTCCATACATGTGAGGCTATCCTAGATCATTTAGCCCTAAAACAAAAGAACCACTATTGTTGTAAAGCACTAAGTTTTGAGGCAGCTAGTTTTGCAGCAAAGGCTAATTTATATGAAAATCGGTATCTAGAGATGGGTGCTACCATAACAAAAACCTAAAACATGTGCTTTGGAACTGGGCAGTGGGGAGGAGCTGAAAACGGGGGAAGGAAACTAAGCAAAGGCTGGAAAAATCTCAAACAAACTCATGTAGGCTGAAAATATGGTAATAAACTGCAAGCAAAAGCTGGAAAAGCAATAGGCAATGCTATGCAGTAGTGAAACAACTGGCAAAACTATCATCTATGACATCTTGGAAAATATTTTATAGGTATTTTATATTTTATAGATAGATAGATAGATAGATAGACAGGAAGATAGATAGATAGATATGTTTAAGGAGATTACTAGGCAGAATGGTAGAATGTTGCAAATGTCATCTGAATACTTTTAGTGCACATGATAAGATAAAGGAAGAGAGTGAAGAATTAAAGAACTGTTCAATTTACAAACAAAATTCAGATGAAATATAGAAAACCAGCATTTTCTGGGTTGCAAAAAAAAAATTGCTTCACATTTCTAGCTTCTCTAGTTGGCAAAAATTAATGGTATAGTTGTAAGATTCCTTGTTACAATTTGAGAAAATTTTAAAATAAATTTAAAATTAATATTTTCAGATAGAAGGGTTACCATGCCACTCAAAGTAGAGAGGCCTGTTTCAAAAAGAAGTGGTATTGTAACACTTGCCTAATGGAGTGGATTCATGTCTGATTTATATGAAACCCACAATGTTTTTAAGAGAGTTTTACTAACACAAGCAATACCACATTGGACTGAAGGGCACTGTGACTGCTCAAATTTCCAAAAAGCCCCAACATTCTATGGGTACGGAACAGGCTGAGAAAAATAATAATATCTTAGAGAACAGAGTCAAGAGCTCTGAGGGAAAAGCCAAAGTTATGATGAACAATGGATTAGACAACCAATTCCACGAGCATAAACAGGCCTTCATTAAGGAACATTTCCTGCATGAAGCCGAGGCAGTCTGACAACAGGTGCCCATCTGGATTGCAAAACAGACCAGTGATATATTTGTATCTCCCTTTTAAAAAAGGAATATCCTGTCCCTGTCTCACCATTACATCTTGGATGTGTGGGGAACAGAAATTATGTGACAGATCGCATTTTCTAAAGAGGCTGGCACCAACATATATCCCAATCCATATACTCTCTTTACAATAAGACATTGGCATTGTTCCACTATGATGGTAGAATCTATATGCCCTCCCCTTGAATCTATCTGGACCTTTATAAATGCCTCAGCTGCTGCTGTGTGGCTTCTGAGGCTAGATAACAAAAGTCAATAAAGCTTTGCCTCTTTGCCTCTTGAGATACTTGCCCTTGAAACACATCTACCATGTTGCAAGAAAGCCCAACCAACCTGGAGCAGATATATGTAACTATCCCACATAAGAATCCTAACAAGGACCCCAGCCAATAGTCAGCATGAACTTCCAGACATGTGAACGAATGAATGAACCTCAGATGACTCCAGCTACCAGTTTTCAAGTTTTCCAGCTAAGGTTTCCAATATCGCAGAATAGAGGCAACTTGTCCCTTCTAGGCCTCATCTAAATAACAGAAACCATGAGAATTAATAAGCTATTACTATTGTTTTAAGTCTAAATTTCTGGAGAAATGTGCTACTCATTAAATTAGTTAGGGTTCTCTAGAGAAACAGAATCAACAGGGAACGCTCACAAATATAAAATTTATAAAAATGTCTGACCTGACCATGGGAATGCAGAATCCAAAATCCGCAGGGCAGGCTGTGAAGCTGACGATTCCGATAGAGGGTCTGGACGAACTCTACAGGTGAGGCTTGCCAGCCGAAGCAGGAAGAGAGCCTGTCTCTTCTGAATCCTGCTTAAAAGGTTTCCAGTGATTAGACTGAGAATCACTCATTGCAGAAGACACTCCCCTTGGCTGATTACAAATGGAATCAGCTGTGGATGCAGCTGACAAGATCATGATTTAATTCTATGAAATGTCCTCATTGCAACAGACAGGTAAGCCCTTGCCCAACCAGACAGACAGGTACCACCACCTGGCCAAATTGACACATGAACCTGACCATGACACTCGTGTATAGATGATTAGCACAACTTGAGTTTTAGTTCATTAGTCTCTGAATTAATAAAGGCAGTAACCACGGATCTGCCCCTAGACATGACTGGAGATCACAGGATACTGAACTTTAACCCTGATACCATAACTGAATGAGATTTTGGTGGTCTCAGGAAGGTATATTTAAATAATGCAGCAAAGATGAATTATTGCAATCAGAAAATAGTCTATGATAGATATTTGCAGCAATGATCGCTGAGGATTTGAGCATTACTGGATTCAGTTTCCTGGGAGGTTCCTTCCCATGTTTATTTTGAGTTTGGCTATACAACATGCTTTGGCCATGGGACAATAACAAAGATAATGTTAGCAAAGACTTGAAGAAGCACTTGCACATTGATGTTTAGTAGCCCTGTTGCGACTGGGAACTACATAAAAAAGCATGGCCCTTGTTAAAAAAAAAAAAAGGGTGGGCTACAATGGTTTAGTGGCAGAATTCCTGCCTGCCATGCCTGAGACCCGGGTTTGATTTCCAGTGCCTGCCCATGCAAAAAAAGAAAGAAAAAAAAATAAAATGCACGGCCTAGTCTCCTGGAGGATAAAAAAAAACATCACAGAGAGTGGTTCAGCCACCCTAACAGTTTCAGCCTTCCAACTGAGACCCTGGACATGCAAGTAAAACCATCCTTGATAATCCAGCCCCAGCCAAGCCAGCTCAGATCAAAAGAACTGTTTAGACAACCCATAGAATTGAGGCAAATAGTAAATCATTGTTTAAAGTCAATATATTTTCTGGGTGGTTTGTAATGTAGCAAAGTCTAAGATTACAATCTCTGAAAAGACTCAAAATTCATAAAATCTCAGACACACACTCCTTACATCTCCAAAAATGCAACAAATGCTTCTTAGACACATCGATATCCTAGGTGTGCTGCTTCTCTATTTTCTCTTTCCAACAGCTCTCTTTAATAAATCAGATCTAGCTTTCACCTGTTTGATGTGCTTTTTAGGGAACTGTTTTACTTTTCTGACTTAACTATTCCCTCCAGAATCTAGGCTTGAATTCACCTTTATCAGCTTCCCACAGCAGCCGCCATTCTCTCCAACTCAGTTCTTTTTAAAATGTGGGCTTTTTTTATTTGTATTTTTTTTTTCCACATGGGCAGGCACTGGTAATCCACCCCAGGTCTCCAGCATGGCAGGCAAGAACTCTGCCTGCTGAACCACCCTGGCCTGTCCTGTTCTTTTTAAAGCAGGTAAGATAAGGAAAAACCTAAAGTTCTGATGATTTTATATCTTAAATGTCTCTCATACCCATCCTTTTCCCTTCATCACCACGACGATTGCCTCATTTTTTCAGTATTTTATCATTTCTTGCCCACATGACTGTGTCCCGAGTCTCTCAAGACTTTAGTCTCACTCCAATAAATCTACCTTCTATTTTGTTGCCAGACTGATCTTCTAAAATGCAAATTGGTTTAAAACTTTCAATAGCTTCTCATAGACCAGACCTGTCTAGATTAGGACAACAAAAATACACTTAGGACTCACTAAATGCTTGCTAATTCCTGTTTCTAAGGTGTTCACATTCTAGGAAAGGGAGACTGACAAATTGATATTTTCAACATAATATAAAAAGTACTAAGAGGAGATAACACAGGAAGAGAATCTGACAAAGGCTTAGAATGTTATGAAGGCTTCCTGGAGGTGATAACACTTGAGTTGTTTTAAAGACTGATATTAATTAGCCAGGCAGTGACATACCAAGGGCCACCAGGCAAAGGGGACAGTATAAGCAAAGGCACAGAATCAGGAGCCTTGGTTTAGGGAACTAAATGAACACAGGATACAGTTATGCATCCTTTGAGGGTCAATTTCGAAAGGTGGTATAGGACTGCTTTTTCTAGAAAAGGAGAAAGGGGCTGTGGTAGGCAGGATAACAGTCCAATGTTGAAAACTGAATCACATACCCTACAAAAGACATTCTTAGCCTTAATCTACATTCCTACAAGTGGGAAGCCATTTGTAAATAGTTTCTTTTAAGGATAGGATGCTATTATTATTTAATGTGTGGCCAAACTGAATCAGTGTTAGGTCTTAATCTGTATTACTAGAGGTCTTATATGAAGAGGAAATTCATAAGCAGTCTGAGAAGTCAGAACATGTAGAAGCTGGAGGTCAAAGAAAATCAAAGGAAGAGAGAATGAAGCAAACCGCTACATGATAGAGGATTGCCAACACTAGGACACTTGATTTGGGGAACAAGCATGGCTTTACCAGCATCTTGATTGTCAGCTTCTGGCCTTCAAAACCATGACAAAATAAATGCTTGTTGGTTTGAGCAAACCAGTGTGTGATATTTATCATATCAGTCCTGCTAAACTAAGATACCCATCAAAGATGTTCACATTCAAAATTTCAAAACATATAAATATACTATATTAATGTAGCAAGGGAAAATTAGGATTGCAGATGAAATTAAGGTTATTAGAAAACCTCAAAATAAAGAAATTATCCTATATTATCTGGGTGAGCCCATTATAACCCCAAAGTTCTTTAAATGTGGAAGAGGGAGGGAGAAGGTCAGAATAAGAGAGATTTGATGCTAACTGCTGGAAAATGGAGATAGGGGCCACAAGCCAAGGAATGTATGCAATCTCTAGAAACTTATGAAGGAAAGGGCTTGGATTTTCTCCTAGAACTTTAGAAGGAATGCAACCCTGCCAGCTCTTTTATTTCAACCCAGTAAAACTTACCAAACTACTGACCTATTATTAAAGATAACAAATTTACATTGTTTCAAGCTACCATGCTTACAGTAATTTGTTACAGCAGCAACAGGAAACTCAGACAGGGCCAAGTCAGCATCTGTAGCATGCATGCTGTGTCTTTCAGAGGGCAACTAGGATTTAATGCAAGGGAGAGAAATGGTTAGTTGGCTATCAAAGATAAATTTAATAAGAAAATAAAGGATGGACTGTGGGATAAGTGGTGGCAGGTAGATGTTGCAAGACTGGCAATAGCACAAAGAAGAAATGGTGAGTGGCTTAATTGGGGAGTGGTAGCGGGATGGATAGGAGGGGACACAGTAATTTGGTGGAAAATCAGCAGGACTTAGGGATCAGTTAATCAGTATCTAGGGGCACTCCCCAGTTTCTGGCTTGGGTAGATAATGGTACTGTCATTAAGAAGGGATATGCACAAACAGTTATGAGACCTTTGCTTTGTCCTGTTTTGGTGAAGTGTATGAGTGTGTTGGTGGGGGGTGGGGGTGGGATAAGAGGGCTGATGGCAGTGTTGAGACATGAATATCCTGAATTAGAGATCATTGTAGGACATCCATGTCAAGAGCTCGCAGTAAACTATATCACTATAGGCTAGACTTCCAAATTTAGGAATCCAAAGCAAATGAGTGATAGGAAACCAAAAACAAATATAATAGATATAGAAATAGAATGTACAGGTTAAGAAGACAGCCTCTGGGGCCACTACTTAATAGCAATTATCTTTATTTTGTACACTGAATACAAGACAATTAAAGACAGGCTGCTGTAAGGAAAAAGACAGAGGTATTTAGATCTGTACCTGGGTTAGTAAGTTCTTTATAAATGATAGGTATTATTACTAAATAATAGAGGAGAGCAGTAGGCCAAGGAATGTATGAGGCTAAGTCCAAACTCATGACAAGTTATACAGAGTCTCTACTCAAAGTACTCAAATCCAGTAAGCTCCTTGAGGGCAGGGACCATCTTTTGTGTGCTTCTGTGTCTCTGAGGCCCAATACAAGTGGCCTAGAGGAGTCTAGCACATTATAAATGTTGGCTGGCTAGGATGATCCAAGGAGAAAGAGTAATATAGGAAGAATAATGAGATGGAGAGAGGCAGAAGAGTGGCAGCAAGAGGTGAAAAGAAAGGAAAGAGGAAGACAAGTGGAAGGAGGGCAGGAAGAGGGCAATGAACCCTGTGGGGCCCTGGGGACAGTTACTGTCTACAACAGGGGAGAAGAGGGGAGATGTGTTGGGGCGCCAAAAGGAAAATGTAGAAAGCCAGCCTTCTGGCTCTAGAATGGACCTATAATAACTCGTGAATATTTACGGAAGGGAATCACCATCTTTTGGGCCAGGAGGAATTAACCTTCTATCTACCAACAAAGCTTTATACATTGTGGTTTAAATGAAGGGTGCTGGTGTCAGAAACAAGGTTTCAACTGTGGCCCTCTCAGACCAAGCTTCCTGGATTTACCAATCCCCCCAGTTTTTAAGCGCTCAAGCCTAGCATCTAGCACCCTGTGTAAGCACGGAACGCGGGGGACCAGGAGAGGCTGCGCGAGCGGTAACTCCCCTTCTGCCCCCACCCCCCACCCCCAACGCTCGGAACCTGGAACGCGGCGGGGTTGGGACCTCGGGGAAGCGAGGCACTGACCATTCCGGGTCCGAGCAGGAAGGAAGGACGGGGAAGGGGTGCGAGGGAAGAAGGCAGGGGAGGCCGGAGAGGGGGCAAAAGGGCCCAGGCCGGCTATGGAGCTGTACCTCAGTGCCTGCTCCAAAGCTGCCGATTCCGCCGCCACCAAGACCGCCACCAGCGGCCTGGCCGCAGACAGCCGGCAATGCGGAGACGTGAGTGGCCTCCTGCCCGCCCGTGTGGGGTCCGCGGGGCAGCAAGGCCTGCTCTGGGGTGGGGTGGGGTGGGGGGATCACCGAGGAGGGAAAGGGGCGGTTCTTAACCGACCAGCTCCAGCGCCCTCGTGCAGCGCGGTCGTCAGTGTCTTGCAAGTGACGCTGGAGGTCTTGAGGAGAGCCGGGAACTTGGACGCAGAGGTCTTCTGGGGTCTCGGGCAGAGAAGCCTCCTTAACTCTTGAGTGTATTATTCGTTATTTTCGGTGGCATCGGCCTGTTAAAGGGGAAGTAGGTTGACCTAAATTAAATGAATAATTCCTTGAAGGAAAAGACAAAACTCTTCAATTGTATTTGACAGGGCGCGCACAAAACCCACTTTCAAGGCATAGGAGCTGCTCAGCTATTGGATCTGCCTCTGGGGGTCAAGCTGCCTATGATCCCAGGAAGTAATACTGTATTCTACACTACCAATTTAAGTGAAAAGGTAAGCTAATTTTAATGTTGCACATTGTTATATTTACTCTTTTCCACTGGCCGTTAAATTCAGATGTTAAATCACCCACACAGTCTCATGTGGAATTTGCATTAACATTCACAGGAATAAAATTAAGGTATCCTGTAGAGTGGGTGTGAAGCAATTCATCTAGTACAGAATCAGGGGCCAACAAGTTTAGATTCTTGGCTCTGTCTTTTAATTTATAAATTTAAGAAAACAGGTTAACTTTTTAGATAATAAAACTTCTTATATACTGATTTGGTGAATTTTGATTTATTTAGGAACAGTTTGAAAGGTAGGATGTTTATGTAGGCTGGCATTTGTTAACAATTTCAATTAATAACTGGAACTAAATTCTCATTACAAATCACTTCTATATAATTTTTGTTTTGTGCCAGATTTTCACAAAGAAGTGAAAAGATGAAGCTAAAACGAGTTAAATTGTTTGGTGCCTTAACCCCCCACCCCAGGGAGGATGTTCCCTGATTCACCCCATTTTCCCCTTCCAGGTTCCTTCTTCTCCAGCTCAATCTCACCTTCTTCAGACTGCCATGTTTTCTACCTACCCATACATACCATGCTAATACTTCTGTGCCTTTTTCCACCTTGCTTCCAAAGCCTGGCACACCCTCTCCTTATTAATCTATGAATTTGAGCCATCCTCAGCAATCCTTAGCATTGTCCTCACCTTGTATGTCACACAGCACTTAATCATAATGGATGATAGTATGCACGTCCCTCAAACCCTTTCATGTTTGTGGTCCTCTCACTCTCTCACTCCAGCTTCCCCAGTGCTTGGCTAATTGACCAAATCTAAAGAAGGTATACTATATTCTTTTCATGTTCTTGATCACTAGAGCAAAAAGTTCTATAACGAAAGAATTCTGAGTGACTCTGTTACCCTTCTGCTGTCTATGATGTCATCGGAAATGACCGGGGCCTCTTGGTGTTTGATACATGTCTAATAACCTTTTTTTTTAAATGAGTTTTGTTGCTGGATAATTTCCCTTTTGAAAAGCAATCTGTTCTACTAGAATAGAGCGGCTAGCCAAAAATATGCCAGCGTCACACAAATTGACTGAATCACACCCACACAAACTAGTTTTCCTAAAACAGGCTTGAAACCTATTCCATAACTTCTATCACTCTTCTGTGGTGTGTAAATGTAGTTCTATCTTTTGTCTTCTTCCTCAAATATATTGTTCACTATATTGCCATTATCTGTTCTTTGTTGAACATTAATTCACTTGTCAGCTACTTTTTAGAAAATGTTTCTCTCTATTCTTTATTACGGTTAATTCTCCCCAAATTGTGTTGATTTAACAGTTAGGCACCAGACTAGTTCCATGAAGATTGATACTTATTTTTCTTTTGATGCAATCTCCTCAATGAAAAAATGCTTTATATTTAGACTTTTAGTTAGTTTTCCTTTTTTTTTTTTTAGAAGGGAAATCAATGATTGTAATTGAGGATAGAAGGGTTACTCTGCTTCTAATGAATGGGTTTGCTAAGAGGCATTCTTTGTTTACAGGCCAGAAGCAAAATTTGGTTTTGAAGTAACATAAAAAGTTGATAGTTAAAAGTCAGTGTCTAAAGGAGATAATCCATTACTTTCCTCATGATTGTTGATTGCTTCTCTTCTTGCTTCGTATCTGAATTGTCACTGAATTAAGATGTTACTCTATAAGATCACTTTCTTGACTTCTCAGGAAAGCATCCTTAATCAGGGAATCTAGTTTCCTTATCTATACCCTTTGGGAGAGATTAGAGTCTGGTGTTAAATAAGAGCTCAGAAATTTAAAAAGGAAGCTTTTAATGGCAAAGGGAAGCTAGCATCCTATTGTGCTTCTCCCATCTGCTTATTTGCTGGCATATGTAGTATCTTCCCACCTACCTTGCAGGAGCTCTTTATAGGACCCACCCAGCATTGTTCCTTTATGTGAGAAATTGGGCTAAAGTTGTGACTACAGCCAGAATAAACACAGGGGTCACAAATTGGTACTTGCAGTCGGGTCTGGTAATTGGTGCACAGTGTTGTACAGCAGTATAAATTGAATTGTATGCTTGCAAACAGGGCAGGTGGTCTCTAATTTGCCACATCCCTCATTTATTCCTGGTGTTCATCTGAGCCAGTTACTGCTTTGGCATTAACTTGGACTAAAACTTGTGCTGTTCTGGCCAAGCAAACTTGAGAGAAAATAAAAAAGGAAGAATGCAGAAGCAACATCCTCCACCTATCTAAATGACAACTCTATTCTCCACTTTCTCCCATTCAGAGGACCAACCTTAACCATTATCACCCATCCTACTGTTGAAAAATGGACTAAGAACTCACAACAAAAACTCACTTTATGTTTAAATTTACAAATGAAATAAAATAATTCAGCTGTTTCCTTTGAAGTAAAAAATACAGAAGCATGACTATTAGCTGATTATGCTTTCCTCCTTTCATATGTGGGTATGGCATAAGGTCGTATTTGGACTTGATACGTATCAGAGAAACCTCAATTCCTATAAATATCCTTTATAATCAGTTCCTTAATATGGACAGCTATATAAACAGTCCTTCAATTTTCTCCCCATTTTAGCACTCAGAGATCTTTGTATTTCTTGTGTTAGAGGAGACCCAAAACAAAATAATTCTTTAATCCATAATCGTTAACATTTGAGTTTTATTATTTGTTGTTAAAATTGTTTTCATGAATCACGGAAGATAATCTTCTATTATTTGCTTTCATTTTATCCTTTGATGCAGTGCCTTGATCTGGAAGAGAGAGGAGGAAAGGTAGAATCTTAGCACTGACTTTATATCTTAAAACAAATTATATCATACTTCCTTCTTTTTTCCTTTTTCTTTCTTCTTTGGCTCACCGCCAGGGTCTGATGGGGCTCAGGGGAGGAACTAATTGAGTGAAGGCAGAGTTTTTAGAATAATTCAAGCAGGTAGAGAAGAGAGGAAGGGAAAAGGCAATTCCCAAATCTTTCTGTTGTTAGTTTACCCCGCTTCAGATACTTCTTGCATATTTCATTTTCAATGAACGTACTAGTCATTTCAATGAAATGAGTTTTTAAAGTGAGAATTCATTAATTTTATATCTGTAAGATTGTTTGAATCTCTGTTTTCAGCTTGTTCGACCTTCTTATGGTTTTAACCTGACTGATCCTTATTGTCGACTTTTGGAAAACCAGTATAAAAGTCTCCATGATCCACATTTAAAAGCATATTATAGACGCAAAGATATCCTGAGGAGATTAAGAAAAGGTGGCTACATCACCAGCAGTAATAAAGTGGGTTGAAGATTATTTTCTCTTTATCAGTAAAGACCTTGAAGACTTAATATAAGCTTGCTTCTCTACCTCGTTGGACCCCTGTATCGCCTTTTAATTTGCCATTAGATGGTATTTAATGGAAATTCCATAAATTACTCAATATTTGCTTCAAGGGAAATAAGGCAGCTGTTGTTTCTAAGTGAAACTATGTCTTAATCCCTTTTTTATTTTGACATTATCAAAACATGATTATCAAATGATTGGAGGATGTAAAGACATATGGACAATTTCCCCCACTGTATCATAGTCTTCTTTAATGGCACTGTATGCTTGTCAAGGTATATGTCACGTTTTAAACTTTTTAAAAACTTGAGAAAAATGGGAACCTAGCAAAATTCCATATAATATAATACATTCTTAATTGCAGTTAAACCATTACTATTACACTTATATTTTAGTTTAGTAACTCAAATTAATTGTGTGTATTAAATCCCTTAATATGGTATAAACCATATTAATAAAGCATTATCACTCTTGATAGTTATTACTCTTGTTCTCAAAATGTATGTTATTACTGTTGTTTCTCTGGAAAGTGATTGCTATGATTGTTAAATATTTATATTCATGTATTTTTGTTTTGTTTTGTTTTTTAGATTGTATGTACCTTAAGGGAATTGAATAACTACAGACAGTATCTTACCAGTTTAAAATTAGACTTTGAAAGAAACTATATAAGAGAACAAGTAAGTTAAATGCTTAAACTTGTTTTCTTTGCAGAAAGTTTGGAAGAAAGGTTTGGTTGAATATTTATAATATTTTGATCTTTTATTATGGAGGTAACAAATCAAATAAGATTTCCAAATGAAAATTTTGAGCAGGAATAAACAATATTTGATTGTTGCTATATTGTGTTAAGAGGGAGAAAGGGACCACATCATCTATTAATATGGCAAATAAGCTGGCATAATTCAGTCAGTAATTAATTTGCTACTCAGATGTGTCCTTTTTACCTACGCTGGGTCATTAGGAGAGTTTATTGTAGCAGCAATATTCTAAAGCTGTAGCTGAAAACAGCTGGAATAATAATAGGAGAAGAACAATATGGTGAGCTGCAGTGTTCTACGGTTTACCCACCCAATGTATTCATCCAGTTTTTAAAAAAAAAATGTTGGTGTTAAAGGTGAAGTAGAATGATTGGATTTAGAGTGAGTCGGTAGACAGTGATTTCCTTTTGATTTATGACTCAAAGTTGCATGCACACCTCTGTCTGTGTGTATGTGTGTATGTGTGAATTCATGTAGTTTCAAGAGAGTTGGATAAAATTGAGAAAGATGTGGGTTTAGGTGCATGCACATTTATGTTCTGAAGTTAAAAGAGTTGGATAAAAATGAAATGACTTCGATGCTTTTAAATGTTCTATACCTTCCCCCCCCCTTTTGTTCTTCTCTGTGACTTGAGAGCTTCTCTACTTTTCTCACATTTTCATTTCATTTTTTCAGAATGGTGAGTTAAATAAAATGAAAGATTTACCTTTCTTTTACGGAGAGAACTTTAATTTGGTTGACTGGAATGGATTTAAAATAGATTTAAATGTAGTTAAACTGTAAAGTATAGCAACTGTACTAAATCCTAAATACAAAAATGGTATATCAAAGGACGGTTTTATGTTTGGAAAATTTAAAAGGCATTTTGTTTATATATATTTTATGTACATGTATACTTACATACATACATATATGTATTTTTTAAGAAAATGCTTGCAAAACAAGTAAATAAACTACAGGAAAACAACCAAAGCCCTGAAAGTTCTGATGTTGCCCAATTCCAAAATTGGTTATTACAGGATGGCATGCAATCTAGGAAGGACCAGGAACAGTTAATAAGGCACAGGTAAGATTGAAGTTAATGCATATTTTGTGTAAATCTTGTGGAGCCAGATAAGTTGAGAAAATACTAGAAAGAATGAAGGCAAGATAAAAAAAAGTACTAGGTATACATGACTCCCCTCTAGCCCTTTGTGTGACTAAGATGGAAGGGAGGCAAAGTGGTGCTGGGATTGGTAACTTTGGTACCAAGGCTGGGAAGAAGAATTTCTGCCAGAGAAGTCAGGGTTTCTGAGAGCCTAAGAGGTAAAGCAAACTAATAACTGAAGGAAAAATCAGATAAAAAATTCTTTCCATAGTAGGAGAGAGAGAGAGGATGTATCTTTAGCACACACCTCAAAGAGGAGCAGTTATTTATGATTCATTTTTAAGGACTTCAAAACCCATTAGGTTTGAAGAAGTTTATAGAAGGTCAAAAAGGGAGGTTTACTATAATTGGATCAGATGCCAATATATGTGTTCTCTCCAAGAAGCTGTAAGCTCATTCAGGTAATACCCACACATTTTCAAATGTTTCTATTCCATGACAAGCTCACTGCTGAGTTGGTGAAGTGATGAGTTATTCTTTTTCTTCCTCCTTCATTGGGGTTAAGGGAAAAAAGCTCCATTATATGACTTTTGTATTCCATAGTGTCAATTTATAGTATTGCCATAATGCATACTGACCTACCAGAGACTCTGACTACAGATGGAAGGACTGTTCAAGGACTTGTAAATTATGGGAAACCAATACCCACCTTTTTCTTAAGATATTCAAATCTATTGGAGTTTTATTCCCCAGATTTGAAGCCACTGCTTCAGTTGATTTGCCTTCTTTGCATAATATACTGAGTTATTTGTGCTTATTTCAGTAAGTCTGCACCACATTTTGCCATTGTCTTGGCCATAACTACAGATACTCATATAGCAAGGTGACCTGTATAATGAGTAAAGTGTGGTGAGGTGGCAGGTCAGACTGGCTTAAAGGTCCATGAACACGGCTGATAGAAAAACGAAAATTGCTGTAGTTCACGAAATAGAAGGAAAGCAAGGACGTAGTTTGGTAATGTCAAAGCAGATAATGCCAAAATAAAGGAAATAACCAGTACAGCATCACTAACATTTGCACTTTTACTCAGATATTTGGACATGATAAGTAGGGAATTAGAACAACTTGAACGCACAGCAGAAGAGCAGCATCTAATTCGGATGGATAGAGAAGAAAGACGACAGCGGGAGCACACAAGAAGAAAACTTAGTCTTCGTAAAAAAATTGAAGAGGTGAGAGATAAATTTAAAATATTGAGAGAAAAATTGTGTACAGTTGTTTCATTTGTAAATTTGAGCTACCCCGTCATAGGGCTGGAAGTCATTTCAAGCATCTAGAACTTACCCCTCTTAATCTTTTATCACAGCCGTTGTAAGTTATTACATTGAGTAGTGGGTCTGATACCACAAAGCTATATAGGCGAGCCGATTTCTGCTCTTTAACTTTTAGAATTTAGCTTTAGTGAAAATAATAGTGGCTGCTTTTCTCATAGAAATGCAGTAAGAAAAGCTCTTTCTAATGCCAATGTAAGACTGTCAAGTGTATGACTTGCTTGTTGGTTGTTGACGAAATACAAAAATACTATTATGAGTAGAGTAACATTGTACATTCTAGGAATGGAAGACAAAAGAGATGTTACTTCTGACAAAGATCGGAGAAGATGTTAAAAGAGAAGCCAGAATTGAGGAACAGCGGCGTAGAAGCAGAGAAGAGAGTGACAGGAAGGTAGGGTGAGATATGACCTCTAACTTGACAGTTTGAGGAAAAGTTTTACCATTTTTTTTTTCAAAGTATATTTTGTGAGACTACTATGGGCCAATTACCCCCAAACTGAAAGTTCTGAAAATGTTATTTTTGCTATAATATGCATAGTAGCTACCTTATCTATTATTTGATATAACTAATTTTGACTTATCTTCACACCCTAAACTGTTCTTGGGACTATAAATTCTCAACTGAAATTCTCAATTTTTCCTTGCCAGTGAAATGACAGGTTTTAGCTTAACTTTTTAGTATTAAATAATATATATTTTTATGATTTAGTGTGTAAAACAGTATAAAGAAAAGGAGAAATCTTCTATAATACCACCACCCTATTAACTTTTTGTTGTGTGTGAACATTTGCATAATGTTTCTTTGAATATTTATGAATAAGCTCATGTCATTATTCCATACAGGCTGTATTATAGGCTGTTTTTTCATTTATAGAAATGTAATGTAAGATTTCATTAACAACTTTCCATGTCGGTAAATATTCATCTAAAATTCTAAATCATTTAGGTATTTTATTGTTAACCAAACTTAAGAAAGATTTACATAGTTTTGTTTATATTTGTATATGCCACTCTCTATATTTTTATAAAATTGGAAATTTAATTACATATGATTATGTTGTATTCTATATTTGTTATGTGTATGTTCTGGAGTATTGTCAGGGAGTCATCGCTTATATGGTAGCCTCAGCTTATTCCAACTAACTGTAATTCTTATTTTCTAAAAAAAAAAACACTTTTTTTCAGTGGGAGTCCTCTCCAAGTTGTCCTCTTTTTTCTGTAAAGTTGCTACCAGACATCTCTGAAATTATATTTTCGTTTAGAAAGAGATAAATTGTCCCTGGTTTTTCTTGCTTTTTGCTTGATGCCACTTACTATTCAAGGAGACCTGTTCAATTTTATTGAATACTAGTGCAATAGATCAAAGCATGGCAGAGAGTCTCCACTATGCAGGCTGCTTGAGCCATGTTAATGGCAGGGCTATTTGAATCATTGATGTTTCCAGTTGACTTATTTTTGATTTTTAGTCTTTTTTTGAATTCTTGTTTTAACATGAGGTCTTCAACCCATTTGTTTCTTAATATTTTTTTTCATATTTGACATTATGTGTATTTTCCCTCAAATTATATGCTATTAAAAATTTTTAAATTCTGGCTATACATCCCATAACATGTTCTCCATATATTTTATTCATCCCATTATTCTAATTATGACTTTGGGAGAAAAAATGAATTTAACAAGTATGTAAGAATCCATAAGCACTACAACCATTGGGACATTTGATAATCATGCATTTCTTTTTTCTTCTGGTTTCTTTTTTCTCTGCAAACTGCAATTTCAGGTGAACTTCCCATATCTAAATTTAGTTTTCTGTTTTTGTTCAACAGGTTTATGGCGATATAATTGACGTAAAGAACATTTATTTAGTATGTACAATTACGACATATGTGTATACATGTAAAATCATCACTGCAGTCAGGAGTATGTACTTATCTACCACTCCTAGAAGTTTCATTTTTCTTTGTAATCTCTATAGCCTTCTCTGCCCCCACTATTAAGCACCCTCTCATCCACATTCTGTCTATAGATTAGGTTACATTTCCTGAAGTTTTATATAAATGGAATCATGCTATATGCATTCTTAATTTTTGAATGCTTTCAACATAATTCTTTTGAACTTCATCCATGTTGCTGATTATGTCAATAGCTCATTCTTTTTATTGTTAGGAAGTGTTCCATTGTATGGATATACAAAATTTGTTTTTTCATTTCCCTTTTGATGGACATTTGGATTGTTTCTAGTTTTTGGTTATCAAAAATAAAGCTGCTACGAATGTTCCTGGATAAGTCTTTGTATGTGCATATGTTCTTAGTAAATACATAGGAGTTAGAATGATTGGATCATAAGGTATCTGTATATTTAACTTTTTGTTAGAAATTACCAAATTGTTTTCCATAGTGGTTGCATCAGTTAACATTTTCATTGGCAGTCTATGAGATTTCCAGTTCCTCCACATTCTCAATACACTTGATATGATATAATCTATTTAATGTTAGCCATTCTAGTAGACTTGTAGTGTTATTTTCATGTTGTTTTAATTTGCATTTCCCTAAAGACTATTGGCATTTGAACATTGTTTTAAGTGCTTATTTGCTATATGGTTATCTTTGATGAAGTATCTGTTTAAATATTTTGCCCATTAGCTTTATTTAATTAATTAATTTATCTTTATTATCATTATTTATTTGTATGCTGTATGCCTGGGGTCACATTTCATTCTTTTTCTGTGTGAGTATCCAGTTACTGCAGCAACATTTGTTGAGTTTTTGTTTGTTTTTTCTATCTTTGTTTTACTTGTTTGATTTTGGGAAACCCATTTATTTTAATTGAGTCATTTTGTTGCTTATTTGTTTTGAGGGAATTCTTAATATATTTTGGATACAAGTCATTTTGGGGGTATATTGCTTGCAAATACTTTCTTCTAGTTGTTAGCTTGTCTTTTCATTCTCTTAAAATTTTCTTTTCAAAAGACTTAAAATTCTCTTTTCATTCTCTTAAAAATTTCTTTTCATTCTCGTAAAATACATCTTTTACTTTGATGTAGTCCAACTTATCAATTTGTTCATTTAGAGTTTGTCCTATAGGTGTTGTATTTAAGACTTCTTTGCCTAATCCAGTGTCTCAAAAATTTTCTTCTGTAAGTTTTATACTTTTAGGTTTTACCTTTAGATCTATGAACTATCAAGTTCTTTTTTATATAATGTGAGATATGGATTGAAGTTCAATTTTTAGCATATAGGTATCCAATTTTTCCAGTACCATTTGTTGAAAAAGTTATGCTTTCTACGTGGAATTGCCTTTGCATCTTGGTCAAATATCAATTGTGTGGGCCTATTTCTGGATTTTAGTCTTCTTTTTATCGATTTATTATATTGTCTTGATTATTATACCTTTAGTAATCCTTGAAACCAGTAGTGTGAGCCCTCCAAGTTTGTTCTTCTGTTTTATAGTTGTTTGGCTAGACTAACCCATTTGTATTTCCATATGAATTTTAGAATAAGAGTTCCGATTTCTGCCAAAATATCCTACTGGTATTTTAATTGGAATTGGGTTGACACTATAGGTCAGTTTGGGCAAAACTGACCTTTTCACAATATTGAGTCTTTTGACTCCTTAACAAGATACATCTTTCTGTTTATATATGTCTACTTAGTTACTTTTATCAATGTTATGTGGTTTGTTCTTCTTTTGGTGGATTCATCCCTAACTCTTTCAGAATTCTGTGGTATTGTAAATTGCATTTTAATTTCAATTTCTGAAAATTTGATGTTAGTATATAGAAATGTAATTGAGTTTTGTGTGTATCTTATTACTGATCTCAAGAGGAAAGCAGTCAGTTTTTTATCATTAAGTAAATTAACTGTAGGATTTTCATAGGCACCTTCTCATCATGTTGAGAAAACTCCTTAGTTTTCTGAAAATTTTCATCAGGAATGGATTCTGGATTTCTCAGGGTTTATATGGTTTTTCTATTGTGGCTTATTGTTATGGCAAATAACATCAGTTACATTTTGATATATTAAACCAGTCTTGAATATGTGGATTAATTCCACTTGGTCAAATTATACTACCCTTCTTAAATGTTATTGGATCAAATAGCTAAAATTTTACATCTTGTACATGGGAGATTTTGGTGTATAGTTTTCTTTTCTTAGCAATGTTTTTGCCTAGTTTTGGCATCAGAATAATACTGGCCTCATATAATAAGTTGAGATGCATTACCTCTTCTTCAGTTTTCTGGAAGAAGTTGTTTAAAAATAGGTATTTCTTTCTCTAATGTCTTATAGAATTATTGAAGCCCACCTGTTCTAGTTTGCTAGCCTCCGGAATGCAATATACCAGAAACAGAATGGCTTTTAACAAGGGGAATTTAATGAGTTGCTAGTTTACAGTTCCAAGGCAGAGAAAATGTCCCAATTAAAACAAGTCTATAGAAATGTCCAATCAAAGGCATCCAGGGAAAGATACCTTGGTTCAAGAAGGCCGATGAAGTTCAGGGTTTCTCTCTCAAGTGAGAAGGCACATGGCGAACACAGTCAGGGCTTCTCTCTCAGCTAGAAGGGCACATGGCAAATACGGCATCATCTGCTAGCATCTTCTCCTGGCTTCCTGTTTTGTGAAGCTCCCTGGGAGGCGTCTTCCTTCTTTATCTCCGAAGGTCGCTGGCTGGTGGACTCTCTGCTTCATAGTATTACTCTCTCTGAGTCTCTCATACTCCAAAACATTTCCTCTTTTATGGGACTTCAGAAACTAATCAAAACCCACTCAAATGGGTGGAGACATGTCATCCCCTAATCCAGTTTAACAACCATTCTTGACTAAATCACATCACCCAGGGAGATTATCTCATTACAGTTTCAAACATACAGTATTGAATCGAGACTATTCTACCTTTACGAAATGGGATTTATATTAAAACATGGCTTTTCTTAGGGGACATACTTTCTTTCAAACCAGCACACCACCTGAACCTAGAGGTTTTTTGTGCGAATTTTTTTAAATATATACTCTGTTTTCTTAAGAAACATAGGTCTGTTTCCTTAACAGATACTTGTCTACAGAGCTTCATGTATTTATTTATTTTTTTTTATTTTTTTTTTAATTTGCATATGGGCAGGAGGCACCAGGGATCGAACTCCAGACCTCCAGCACGGCAGGTCGGAGCTCTGCCTGCTGAGCCACGGCAGCCGCCCCATGTATTTATTTTTGAGAGAGAGCTTTGAAAATTTGTGTATTTTAACTATTTTATTCTATTCTACCTGACAGGTAGAATTTGTTATTCTTTGAGTATCAGGAGATTTTGTAGTGATATCACTTACCATTCTTGGTATTGGTAATTTGTGATTTCTATCATTATTCCTGGTCAGTCTGGCTAGAGATTTTCCTTCTTTATGTTGATTTTAATGATATGTTGGCTTTCTTTTTTACTATTTCATTGATTTCTGTTCTGATCTTTGTTAGATCCTTTTCTTGTACTTACTTTGAGTTCACTATCAGCTATTCTTCTGGTTACTTAGATAAGTCATTAAGTAGAGGCCTTTCTTCTTTTCTAACATGACATTTTGTACTCTAAATTTCTTCCTAAGTTCTGGTTTACCAAGAGCCTATAGATTTTCATGTGTTGTGTCTGCATTTTTGTTCCATTTGAAATACTTGACTTTCCCCTTTAATTTCTTCTCTGATGTACTGATTATTTAGAAGTGTAAGTAGCTCCCAAATATTTAGAGCTTTTCTAAAGAGTTATTTTATTGATTTCAAATTCAATTCTATTGTGATCAGAGAACATACTAGTGTTTAACTTGAATTCTTTCAAACTTGTAATTTATTTTATGGTAAAAAATATGCTCATTCTTGATAAATAATCATATATACTTGAAAAAATGTAGATGCTACTGTGTTTTGGTACAGTGTTTATGAATGGTTTAGAAATGCCAAACCATTGATAGTGTGATCCAAATCTTCTGTGTCTTTGCAGAATTCCTGCATGCTATTCTTTCAAGTATTGAAATTAAAATTTGAAATTTCTTTCAGAAGTTGCAATATCTCAACTATTTTGGGATTTGTGTATTTTCCTTGTAGTTCTATCAAGTTTTTATTTTATTTACTTTAAAGCTCAGTTATTAGGTACATAAATAGTTAGGATTTTATACCTTCTTGGTGATTTGGCACCTTTATCATTTAAAAAACACCTTTTTGTCCCTGAAACTATTATTTGCTCTGCAGTTACCTTTTGTAATGTTCACATAGTGATTCCAGCTTTCTTTCAAATAGTTTAGCATGATATACCATTTTCCTTTCTTTTACATTTTTCTTAAACTTAAAAAACTAATTTCAAACTTGCCAGATTTATAGAAATAATACGCATACTCCCCCAGATATCCAGATTTATCAGCTCAGCTTTTTTGTCACATTTTATCATTCTCTCTCATTCTCACTTTGTCTTTGTTTTCTAAACAGTTGAGAGTATGTTGCATATATCATGTCATCTAGCACTTAATATTTCCATGTACAATTTCAGAGAACAAGGATGCTCACATATGTAACCACCTTAAGAACAGCTATCTAAGAAATTTAGCTTTGACAAAGCACATAGTCCATATTCTAGTTTTTTCAATTGTCTTAACAATGTCCTTTTGAGCATTTTCTCTTCTCTTTCCTTTTACTTTGAACCTATATATGTATGTATTTTCAAAGCCACTTTCTTATAAGCACTTCTTATAAAGTTGGGTTTTGCTTATTTATCAAACCTGGTAATCTCTGCCTTTAACTGAGATTGTTAGAGCATTTATATTTTAATGCGATGAATAATATTAGTGAGTTTTAAGTCTGTCATCATTTTTTTTTTCTATTTGGCTTTTAAAGATGCTGTTCCACTGTCTTTTCTATTTTGTTTTCAATAAGAAATCTGCTTTTGCCCTTAAATGTCTTTCTATTTACCGTAACTTTTTTTGGGGGGTGCGGGGTGTACTTTTGGAAATATCTCTATTACTAGTTTTGAGCAATTTGATTATTATGTGCCTTATGATAATTTCTTTGTTTCTTTTTTTGTTTGTTTGCTTTGTTTTGTTTTGTTTCTCATGGGCAGGCAGCAGGAATTGAACCGGGTCTCCGGCAAGTCAAGCGAGAACTCTGCCTGCTGAGCCACTGTGGCCCGTCCTCTTTATTTTTCTTATATATACAAAACAAAGCACAATGTTTTGTGCTTCCTGGACCTGTGAATTTATAGCTTTTATCAAATTAGGAACATTTTTAGGTATTATCAAATATTTCTTTCTTTCTCTTCTCCTTCAGGGACTTCAATTTAATATGTATATTAGGCTGCTTAAAGCTATCTGATACTTCCTTGATGCCCTTTTCTTTTCTTTATTTTTTTCCTCTTTCGGTGTTTCCTTTTGGATGGCTTATGTTGCTGAATTCATGTAAACAAATCTCTTCTTCTGCAATGCGTTCTCTGTCATTAATGCATCTATTGTATTATTTTTCACACATACTAAAAAAAATTCGATTCTGGTCCTTTTTATATCTTCATGCCTCTACTTTGTAAACATATAGAGTTTAGTCATGTTGATTTCCAATGTTTTTAACTTGATAATTCTAACATTTGTGTCATTTTGGGGTTACTTTTCAGTAATTTCTCTCCTCTTTATGGGCTGTATTTTCCTACTTCATTACAAGGCTGATATTCGTTGATTCTGTGCCAGGAGTTGTGTTTTGCTTGTTAGGTGCTGAATGTTTTCATATTCTTATGGATGCTCTTTAGCCTTTTCTTGGATGTGGTTAACTTATTTGGAAACAATTTGATCATTATATCCTGTTTTTAAACATTTATTAGATGGGGTCACAGCCAAGTTTAGGGATAAATTATGCCCTATTACTTAGGCAAGACCTATCTTTATACTTTACCCAAACTCTGTGACCTTTTTCTAATCTAGTGGGTGGAAATAGGCATGATTTCCAGCCCTATGTAAGTTTAAGCACTGTTCTCTCTGATCCTTTAGGATGGTTCTTTATGTGGCTTGTGTATTTCCTCATGTGCCTGTGCCAATCTGTTCTCTGCCTAGTATTCCATGGTCCAGTCTTAGGATTTCTGGGATTCTTTCTTGGTTCATTTGCCTCTTTTCTGGTACATCTTGTGTCAATATTAGCCTTAATATTACAAATGAAAGTTATATTTTATGTATTTATTTTTATCTATGTGGGGCCTGGGTGATTTATAATTGAACAACTCAGGAATTCTCCAACTGAAGACGATTGAGAAATTGTCTAAACTCACTAGGATAGCTATGAAATAAGAAACCCAATCTGATCTAAAGCTGGTGGACCAGTCTTCCAAAAATGTGCAGTGAGGTAAATTGCATCTAAATGGTAAATATGTTCTTCCTCTTGTTTGACCACAGATGGAAATTTACCCCTTTTCATCCTCCCACATTTGTATTCAGTATAATCTTACAAATCATAAACCAGGAATGAGTATTTGTTTCTAATATATTGTCACTATTTAAATATCTGTCATGCATTTCTAAAGAGTAAATTGATATTAACCAATATATGTTCTTTAATATTTTAGAAACAAGCCCTTCTAGAGAAAAAAATGGCTTATCATTTACAAAAAATGCAAGAGATTGGCTTTAATGGAGAAGAAATGGAAAAAAGTACGTTTGTATACAGAGGACAAATTGGATATATTGTGCATGTGAGAACGTTAAAGGCAATGTAGCTAAGTAGAAGATATGTACTTTTTTATTTATGTTTTGGTAGCTTTTGTAAAGCTCCGCTGTGTGCTTATCCTTGCTTTCCTGCTTTGTGCTAGACTCTGTTCTAGGACTTTCCCCATTACAGCTTGGAAAGTAGACCTATATATAAATTAGAACAACTAAGACAATCTTGTAACTCAGCATGTTTCTCTCGTTTGTCTTAAACCAGACAAGTTTGCCTGTACTGCAGCTCTAACCAAATTTCCCATACACAGAAAGATTTGTTTTTTCCCTACTGAAACTTTAAAAGGTTGTATGTGAATAATTGCTATTATATACCAAAATGGTATTCTACTATGTTGCCAGCCAGTAACAAAAAGAAATTACTGGACAAAAAAGGAAGGGACACTGGGAAAAAAAAGAAAGGGAAGAAGGAAAGGAAAAAGTAGTGAAGATGGGGGCGGGAAGAGGAAAGAACAAAGTAAGCAATAAAAAGAAAGAAATGAAGAAAGTTTAAAAGGAGGAACATAGGCTTTGGACCAGCTTCCTTTTATTTACAATTTAATTAGACAATCGTTTTTCCCCTGATATTAATGAAAATTTCAGGACCAAAATGCAAAAAATGTAGACTTATTTGAACTATCTGTGACTATATAGTATCAGAAGAAGAAAAAAAAAAAAAACATGGTCATCTTCCTGGCAACTATAAAACTATAATAACATATTTCTCACATCTGTCCCATTATTCCTATTTATAGGCCAAAGTATCCCTTTGTTACTCCAGTGAATCCCTAACTAGTTTTCCTTTGTTCTTATTTTTCCCTACCTGAAATCCATTTTGTACACTATTGCCTAATTACATTTAAAAGTTTGTTTGGGTTGTTTCTTTTCCTGCCCCCAATCTTAAAGATCCCTTGGAAGCTCAGACTCCTTATGTAGGAATTCATCACCCTCTAGAGTACAAGCCCCAACCTAGCTTTTAAATTTTATTTTATGCTGCCTCCTTGAAAGAATGCAACTATATTATAGGGGTGACATGCATAGGCTCTGGAGCCAGGCCAGACTGCTGAAGATCAAGTCCTGCTTTCACATTTACTGGCCATGTGACCTTGAACAAATTACTCAGCGTATCTGAAACACAGTTTCATCATGCGAAAGCAAAGATTATAGTCCATAGATAATTTGTATAGCGAGCTCAACAGTCCCTAATGCAAAGTAAGCACTCAATTTATTTCATGGTCCCGTCAAATTAAACTAACCTTTCCCAAAATAGTTTACCTTTCCCACTTCTCTTCCTCTGATTATGCCATTTTCTCGCCCTAAAATAATCCGTTCCCTATCTCTTGCAAAATTCTATCATTCTTTAACCACCATGGCAAATAACATTCATGTTTCCTGAATAGACACCTCACCTACTTCATGCCTCAGATAATAAATCACCTTAACAATGATATACATCTATCTGCCTTCAGCTGTTTACTTTGACACTTAATAAGAAAAAAAGGTTTCAATAGACATCTTAAACATTTGCTACCTCAGATCCTTTTTTTTAGAAGAAGTAGGATTTAAATGAGTTAATTTGTATTATCAAGGTAACAGAATAATGATACCTATTTCACAAATGAAATTTAATTATACAACTATAATAACATCATCTTCCCCACTAACTATACAGCTTCAGTAGGGGAGAGGGAGAAGGAGAAAGATGAAGGAAACATCAGATAATTCAGCTCCAGCAATCAATGGGGAGACAGATCAATTTCATATTCTACCTCTCAAATGAAAACCCATTGAGCACACATGCAATAGACCCTTGGCCCACCTAAATGGTTGGAAACAGGAATTATAATTAATTCTATTACAAAGAAGCAATATTGTATATGGTTGTTTATGCCAAACTGTAAGTTATATCCAAGAATTGTCATAGTCATATGGAATGGTGATTTTCCAGCCCAGTCACTATGCTGGCATGCATGAACACGTAGAGGAAAAGCTAAGGCTCCATTTGAGCAGGAAGTACATTTTCTCTTCAGCCAGAAAAAAAATTCTGTCCCCATATGAATAGCTTTAACTTGAGGGAATAACATTTCAAGGGTGATTTCTTTTCCTCCTATTTAGTATCTCTACATCTTCTCTAATTCCTCTCCAAAATCCCATATATAGATTAGCATATGGCTCGCCTCTTGGGCATAAAAATATAAATATAATCTATTTTGTATAATTCTGTCATCACCCTTATTAAAAATAAATGTTTTATTGTATTTATTTAGCTGCTTCTCCAAAGAAGAAAAAGAAGACTTCTGATGATGTAAAGTTAGCTTTTCCTACTGGTGACCAGAAAGCATATAGAGGAATAAATGGTAATTGAATGTTTTAAGAAATATTGCATAGTAATTTGAGGAAAGGTTAAGTTTGCGGGTATATCGTACTCCTTTGCTTAGAATACAGATAAATTCTGTCTTCTTTTGTTAAATTACTGAGTTAAAAGTGATGCTTACCCACAATGGTACAACCTTTATTGCCTTTTGTATTTGACTCTCTAATTGCTCATTTAGTGTTTTGAATTTCACATCATAATACCATTTTAGAAAAATTAAATGAGGGGTCTATTGCTGTTAAATGCATGAAATCATAAAATAATTTTTTAATGCTCAAGATAATGGTGCCAGCTTGAAACTATTAAGTACCCCAGAAAAGCCGTATTTTAATCCTGATCCAATCTTGTGAGGGGCAGCCGTTGCTTTTAATCCTAATTCAATATCATAGGGCAGAAATTTTTGATTAGATGATCTCCACAGAGATGTAACATGCACAATTGTGGGTATGACGTTCTGATTAGATGGACTTGTGATTCCCCCCATTCCAGGTAGGTTTTGATTAGTTTATTGAAGTCCTTAAAAAGAAAAAAACATTTTGGGAGAGCTCAGAGTGACACAGATGCAGACATTGGAGAATGGTAACTTCAGGGCTGATAGAGCCAATACCAGATTCAGACATTTGGAGATGCAAGCCCAGCAGACATCATCAAGTACCTTCCCGTGAGATACTAAGCAAGCCAGAACCCAGAATTGTGCCCCAGAGGAACTAAGTGAAGGCCCACAGATGCTAAGTAAAGAGCCCTCACAGGAAACAGAGCCTGAAAGCAATAGAGCCCGGAAACAGTGGACTAGCAGATGTCAGCTTCGTGCCTTCCCAAGTTGACAAAGGTGTTCTGGAAAGCATCAACCTTTCTTGAGTGAAGGTAACCTCTTGTTGATACCTTAGTTTGGACATTTTCTCAGCATTAGAACTCTAAACTTGTAACTTATTAAACACCCCTTTTTATAAAGCCTTTCCATTCCTGGTATAATGCCTTCTGGCAGCATTAGCAAACTACTACAGATTTTGGTACTGGGAGTGGGGTGATATGGTTTGCAAATACTAAACATATTAGAATGGCTTTTAAATGGATAAGGGGAAGATTCTGGAATAGTTTTGAGTATCTTGATAGAAAAGGTCTAGAATACTTTGAAGAGATTGCGGGTAGAAATGTGGACTCTAAAGATACCTCTCATGAGGCCTTAGAAATGAAGAATTTGCCATTGCAAACTGGAAGAAAGATGACCCCTGGTTTAAAGTGTCACCAAATCTTACAAAATTATGTGCTGCTCTTGGATGGAAGTTAGAATTTAAAGATGACAACCCAGGATATTTAGCTGAGGAAATTTCCAAACTAAAAGTGGAAAATGTAGCCTGGCTGCTCCTTGAAGCTTATAGTAAAATGTGAGAGGAACAAGATAAGAATTGAATTCTTGGGTACAAACAAAACAAAATTTAGTAGTCTGGAAAGTTCTGGGTTTCCAGAAAGTGAGAACCCAGTGAATAGGGCCCCCATGAGGAATTAAACAAACATGGAGGTAGCCAGTCATTACAAGACAAGCATGGACTGGAGATGGAGTTATTCAGAAAGGATTTGTGGAAAGTCTTATTGTCTGATAGCTTTGATCCTTGTGTATTACATAGAAAAATCAATAAATATCTTGCAAGATCTGTATGAATGGGCCCACTTCAAGTCTGGACTAAAAGGGATAGAAAAGGGACAAGCTGAAGGAAAAATGGCTTCAGAGGCAGAACCATGGAAGCTAAGGTCTGGATCCAGGAAATCTTGGGTCAGGACAGCAGACTCCTCCATACACATGGAGAGGGTGAGTTGCCCCAGAAGCAGAGGGCAGGCCTTCAGCTGCATTGCTCAGGAAGAGTTGTGCCACCCTAGACCTCAGAGAGGGTGGAGTGTGTAAACCAGGGATTGAGGGGAACCTGGCTGCCACCCTATTGTTCTGAAGGATTTGAGCATGTACCCTGGAGATGGCGGAGATACCAGGTATTGCCCCAATGTTTAGAGCTGAGAAAAAGGTGGTCCCCCCAACATGCCCCAGTGTTGCAACTCACCCCAGCTTTTGGAGAAAGAGAGAGAGAGAGAGAGAGAGAGAGAGAGAAAGGCCACTGTAAACCCTTGGAAAGGGTGGGACTGCTGCTTCTAAAGTCCTGAGGATAAAAGCCTCTCAGACTTTGAAATCCAATGAAGTTTGCCCTGCAGATTTTTGAAACTTTTTGGGTCCAGTGACCCCTGTTTACCTTTCATTGTCTCCCTATGGCAGTGGAAGCATGTATCCTATGACTGTTCTTCCTTTGTATATTGGCAGGAGATAACTTTTTCTGAGTTTCACAGGCCCAGAGCCGGAGGAGAATTTTTGCCTTAGACAGACCATACCTGTAGCTGACTTTCATGAGATTTTTTATTATTTCTGCATTTCTATTGTTACTGAAATGATTTTAGGCTTTGTGATATTGTAACAGAATTAATGTATATGGAAGGACCATGTCTTTTTGGGGTCCAGAGAGTGGAATATGCCAGTTTGAAGTTATTGTATACCCCAGAAAAGCCATGTTTTGATCCTGATCCAATCTTGTGGAGGCAGCTGTTTCTTTTAATCCTGATTCAATATCTTAGGGCAGAAACTTTTGATTAGATGATCTCCACAGAGAGATGACACACAAAATTGTGAATCTGATCTTTTGATTAGATGGAGATGTGACTTTACCCATTCCAGGTGGGTCTTGATAAGTTTATTGAAATCCTTTAACATTTGGCAGGAGCTCAGAGTGAGACAGAGGCAGATGTTTGGGGAACAGTTGCTTCAGAGCTGACAGGGCTAACACAAGACCCAGACATTTGGAAATGCAGGGCCTAGTAGACATCACCATGTGCCTTCCCATGAGATGCTGAGCAAGCCAGATCCCAGAATTGTGTTCTGGAAGAGCTAAGTGGAGGCCCACAAATGCCAAGTGAGGACGTCTCACAGGAAACAGAGGCTGAAAGCAACAAAGGGACCAGCAAATGCCAGTCACGAGTCCTCCCAGCTGACAAAGGAGTTTTGGATGGCATCAGCCTTTCTTGAGTGAAGGTAACTGCTTATTGGTGCCTTAGTTTGAATATTTTCTCAACACTAGAACTGTAAAATTATAACTTATTAAATTCCTTTTTAAAAAGCCATTCCATTTCTGGTATAATGCCTTCTAACAGCTTTAGCAAACTAATACAGTGATTTTAGAAGTGGATCTGAGATTAAGTTCATTAAGTCCAAATATACTACAACCGTGAAACATATTGAAAAGTCTATTTATTATTTATCTTCTGTCATGTCTCTTCATGTTGTCCATTAGAGCTTACAAAATTATACCATGAGCCCAAATGACAACATTAAAATCCTCCAAATAATATGCTACTAATAATATAAGAATGTCCATAATTGAACATTATATACCTCCTCCCACTATTAAATTTCCAGGGAAAAATTAGTATATAAAAGTTAAATCCTTTTGTCCTTAACAGATAAAATCTAAGAAAAATAAAGTTCAAAAGTCTTGCTTCCCTGAGAATATAAAGTGCTTAGTCTCTGCAAGACTTACTTAGTCACCTGGGGAAATGTTAATTTAACTATAATCCTCCTGGGTTCCATTTTTAAAGTCAAAAGTGTTTTTCCAACACACTAAGTAGTTATTACCTCATACATGATTATACCAACGCCAGCCCACATATACTAAATGTTTAAAATAAAACTGAGGGCAGTGTGATGGTGGCTCAGTGGCAGAGTTCTCGCCCGCCATGCCGGAGACCTGGGTTCGATTCCCAGTGTCTGTCCATGTTAAAAAAAATTGAATTCTCAGTCTCTCAAACAGTTATCCCAAATAAAGTGATCTTCTAAAAAATCTGTTGCTTAATACAGCTCAGACTTATGTTACTATTTGTGTTCGTTTCCCAGCTATGATCACAAGTACCATGAATGGGTTGGCTTAAACAACAGGAATTTATTGACTCATGGTTTTGAGGCTAGGAGAAGTCTAAATTCATGATGTCATTAAAATGGTGCTTTTTCCTGAAGGCTGTAGTGTTCTGGGACTGGCTTCCAGTGATCCTTGGTCTTTGGCTTTTCTGTCATAAGGCAATGTACATAATGTCCTGTTCTGGCTTCTCCTCCAGAATCCGTTGACTTCCAGTTTATGGTTGCTTTCTTTATGGCTTTCTCTCTTTTTCTGAATTTCATTCCACTTATAAAGGCCTTAAGGAATAGAGTAAGACCCCTCCTAATTCAGTTGGGCCACACCCTGCACTGAAGTAACCACAACAATAGGACCTGATTATAATGGGTTCATACTCACAGGAAAGGATTGGGTTTAAGAACATGCTTTTCTGTGGTACATAGCTCCAAGCCACCACAAATTTATTTACAGAAAACTGCTTTATTTGAGTAAAGAAGTAATGAGGCAGTAAAATGTGCCCAGTGAAATTAAATATTCATTTGCTTCTCGGGATCATAGGCATTATATAATTACATTCTCACAAAAATTCTTGTTTCCATGGAAGGAAGAGAGAAGGAGAGAAAAATGACATTTATCAAATATCATCTATAAGCCATTGTGAAGATCCTTCACATATGCTATTTCATCTTTTTAAATATTTACCACAATTATTTAAAATATATTATTACCATTTTATGAGTTAAGATACTGAGATTCACTGCCTATTGAGTGAAAAATTAGTGGAGACAAATCTGAACCTTTGTTTATCTTGGACAAAAACTTACCCCCTTTGCTTTTATTCAATGTGTTCAGCTTTTTGTCCTGATAAGATATCTACAACATTTGAATTGTTGTTCCTCTATAAGCTATGCATCATTTTTCTCTGGTTGTTTCAAGCCTTTTAAAATGGCATTCAGTTTTCAGCAGTTTGATTATCGGTGTGGATTTCTTTGGCTTTTTTCCTCTTTGGTGTTCACTGAGCTTCTTCAATCAGTAGGTTCTTATCTTTTAACAAATTTCCCAAAAAGAAACCCTCTTGGTCATAAGGGAACGATTAACTAAATTTAGTGATTATCATAAACATTATTTTTTATAAGTCATAATGGTTTTGATACATCAGTTATATTTTTTAATCTTGATGCTTGTGTACATATTGTCTGTTTAAGTGTGCATCCTTAAACAATATATATATTAGTATCAAGATTTTAAAAAATATAACTGATGTAGTACTGTACCTTGGTTTTTACAATCAGCATTACGTTTTAAAATATTTATCCATCTTTTCCATGAAATTATAGTTCATGTCACTACTGGTCATATCTCATTTTGTAAATATAAAATTTATGCATCTGCTTTTCTGTTGATGGAAATATTTACCATTTGGCCAAGGTTGCTATGTACATTCTTGTACATACAAATTTCCTAGTACACGTGGACAAGGGATTCTCTAGAGAGAATACGTCTAAATATGTAATCGCTGGGTCATTTTTCCTCTTTTTAAAAATTGCCTTTTCCTGTATATAGAGTGTCTTTTTCTTATGGATTTGGAAGAGTTTTTATTTGTTCTAGGATACTTGCCTGTTAAATACATATATGGTATAGCAAATAACTTTTTCCCAGTTTGTGGCTTGTTTCTGTTCTCTTGTTATTGTCTTTTTAATTTTATTTTGCCTTATTAGTTATAGGTTCATGGAAAATTATGCATAATCTCTATTGTTTTTTGATGCCCAAAAGTTCTTAATTTATTGTTATGAAACTGTAATTTTTCTTCTAAATGACTTGTACGTTTCATTTTTATTTGAGGTCAATTTGTAGGGACTCCTTCACTATGGTAAATATGTTACTCTTGCCTTTTTATGGAAATATTTTCCACTTGTTTGTAAAGGATTTCTTTTTTTGCATTTGGTATTAAACATTTCAAATATAAACATAAATAAATAGAATAGTTGATGAACCACTTCTATGCCTATCATTCAGTTTCATCAACCACTCATGGACAATTTTGTTTTAACCCTACCCTGAACCTCTCCCTATTGCTATACTATTTTGAACCACAACACACAAATACTATCATTTCATCCATTGTGTCAATATGTATCCCTAAAAGATACGTTTTTTTTTAAAAATTCATAACCACAGCACCATTATAACACTACACAAATTAATAATAATTCTTTAATATTGTCAAATATATAATTGCATTCAAATTTCCAATTATCTCATAAATGTCATAAAAATAATGTTAGTTTGAATCTGCATTCACACATATTGCAATTAGGTGATTTATCTTTTAAATCTCTTTTACTCTATAGGTTCTTCCATATGTCTCTCTCCTAGTTCTTTCTTCCTCCCATTTTTTCTCTACAGCTTATTTGTTGAAGGATCTGAATTGCTTGTCCTATCAAATTGACCACAGGCTGTTTTTTGCCAGCTGCATCAGTATGGTGTAATTTTGAGTGTTCTTTGCTCTGTACTTCCTATAAGGTATTGATTAGATCTATTGGCTTAATCAGATTCAGGTTTGCTTTCTTTAGTAAAACTTACTGATGGTGGTGCGTCCTTAAATCAGAAGGCATATAATATCTGATTACATTTCTTTTTGTGATGTTATCAGCTATTTATGTTCAAGGCCTAGATCCATTATTCCTTCATCATAGATTAGCTGAGATACTTCTATAAAAAGAAAATTACCCTCAATTACTATTTGATTATATTGAAGTACAGAATATTTAGGAAAAGCAGACTAAATGTTCAATGTTTTGTTTTACCATGATTTCTTAGTTTTCAGAATGAGTAGTTTCGTAGCATCTGTCAGCAGTAAACAATTAATTTTGTTTGTTTAGTCTCATTATGATATCAAAGGCTTAAACAAATTTGATGTGCTTCAATACATTTTTGTTATTGTTTTTAATAATGAAAAATTATGCCAGCCATGGCCAGTGGGAGTCCCTTCAAGATAACTCCCAACTTTTGACATTACCCTAGGGGTATATGCTAGCTTCCTTGCTATCAGGGCAGACAGAATGATCCAAACTTACCTTGTATACTTCAGTTGCTTCAACACAATTAAATTACATAGCAACTTTAAAAGAATACAATGATCATATATGTGCTAGCTTGTTTCTGGGCACTGTTCTGCTATATTGATCTGTTCATCTGTCCTTATGCCAAAGCAGCATTCTCTTAATAGCGGTTATTTTATAATAAATTTTGAAATTTGGCAGTTTAAAATTTATCAGTGTTTGATATTCTACTAGATTGACTAGACTATTCTAGGTCCTTTTGCTTTTCCATAGAAATTTTAGAGTCAGTTTGCCAATTTCTAAAACAAAGAAAATTGCTGGATTGTAGTGGGTAGGACCCCCAGTAGTACAGTGTTGAACAGAAAGGTGATTATGTACATCTTGATCTTGTTCTGGAACTTAAAGGAAAATGATCAATATAAAACAAAATATTACCTGCAAGGATGTGAAGATACCATTTTTCAGAAGAACATTCCCCTTCTATTCCTAGTTTACTAAGTGGTTTTATGATGAAGGGTTGTCAAATTTTATAAAAAGTTTTTTGCATTTTGAGCTAATCATATGAATTTTCTCTTTTCTTTTGGTTAATGTGGTGGAATATATTGACTGATTTTATTAACGTTAAAGCAGTCTTACATTTCTGAGATGAGCACCAGTAGACATAATGTTATTATCTATCTTTTTAGTAACATTCATTTTGATTTGCTAACATTTTGTTTAGGAAGTATTTGTTCAAGAAGAATGTTGATCTTGTAATGTTCTCTTAGATTTTGGCATCAGGATTGTAGTATCTCATAATATGAGTTACAAAGTATTCCCACTTTTTATATTTACTTAACACACGTTTGTAAAATTGATATTTCTTTCCTAAATATTTGGTAAGCTTCCCCAGTGTTTGGGGCTGTAGATTGCCTTGTGGGAATCTTTTAAATCTTGGATTCAATTCCTTTAACCATATAAGAGTTATTCAGCTTTCTATTTCCTTTAGTGACAATTCTGACAAGGTGTGTATTAACATTTTTAATTAGTCTTTCTTAAAAATACATTAAATATATGAATGTTTCAAAAACTCAGCCTTTGACTTTATTGATTTTTTGATTGCATGTCTTTAAAAAATATTTTGATTTCTTCATCTCATTTTGTAGTTTTGAGATAGAAGTTTAGATCATTGATTTTTAACCATTAAAGCTGCATTTAATAGGTTTAATGAAGTATAACTGAAATACAATATACTATCTGTATTTAAGGTCTACAATTTGCTAATTTTTGATATCTTTTTTACACACATGAAACCAAGATCCAATCACATTTGTGAATGTCTGTGCCCTTTATTGTCATCGTAAGTTAGTTTGCATTTTCTGAAGTTTTATTAAAATAAGGTCAAATAGTTCTGTTTTTTGTGTCTGACTTTTTTAGCTCAGCCTGTTTTGAAGTTCATTCTTCTTGTTGTATTTATAAATTGTTCATTACCTTTTATTGCTGAGAAACATTCTGTCATACAGATATGCCACAGTATTATTCATACAAATTTGGGGGGGGATATTGAGAATATTCCTGGTTTTGAGATATAAGTTTTTTTATATACATATTTTTTTCTTTTCGGTAAAAATCTGGGACTAGAATACCTGGATCATATGGTAATTGCATTTTTAATTTTTTGCAAAGCTAAACTGTTTTCCAGAGTGCTTGTGTCATTTAACATTCCCACCAACAGTGTATGAGAATTCCACTTCTTTTGCTTTCCCACTAACGTTCCTAGTACTTTTATTTTAATCTTTCTAATAGATGTTTAGTTATATCTTATTAGGATTTTACTTTGTATTTCCATAAATGTAAATGACTAATGGTGTTTGGGCATGTTTTTGTGTGCTTATTTGCTATTTGTCTCCTTTGATGAAACATCTGTTCAATTGTTTAACCATTTTTTTTCATTGGATTATTATATTGAGTTTTGAGAATCCTTTATATATTTTAGATACAAGTCCTTTATCAGATATATAATTCACAATATTCACAATATAAATACCACAGTCTTGATTGCTATACCTATTAAATAAGTCTTGAAATTAATGTTGTTAGACTTCCAACTTTGTTCTTTTTTGTTAAAGTTATTTTGGATATACCAGGTTCCTTGTATTTCCATATTAATTTTGCAGTTACCCATAAAATTTTACAAAAAATTCCCTGGGACATTCAGACTCTCGTATATTGAGTGTATATGAGATCAAGCAGTATGTTTGAATATGTTGAATATTTAAGTCAAGTTAGGGACAAATGACATCTTAATAATGTTTAGTGTTTGTCTATAAAGAGTGTGTATTTCTCCATTTATTTATATCTTTAGTTTATCTCAATAATGTTTAGTAATTTTTTTTTTTTTAATATGGGCAGGCACCAGGAATCGAACCCAGGTCTCCGGCATGGCAGGGGAGAATTCTGCCACTGAGCCACTGTCGCACCACCCAATGTTTAGTAATTTTAAAGGCACAGGTCTTGCACATCTATTGTAGAATTTATCCCTACATATTTAATATGTATGATGCTATTGTGACTTGTATTTTGTAATTTCAAATTCCAGTTATTCATGTGATATATAGAAATACATTTGATTCTGTATATTGATTTTGTATAATGTCAACTTATTAGTCTTATGTATTAGTTCTATTAGTTTTTTGTAGATTCCATTTGTAATCTGTGATTGCAGTCATTTTTACTTCTTCTTTTCGAATCTGAATGCATTTTATTTCTTTTTCTTGCCAGATTGCAGTGGCAAGAATCTCTTTCTCAATGCTGAAGGAAGAGATGAGAGTTGGGCACCTGTTTGTTTGTTCTTACTTTAGGTGGAAGGAATTCTTCATTAAATCTCATGTTAGTTGTGGTTTTCTCATCAGTTAAGGAAGCTATTTTCCATTCCTAGTTTGCTGAGAATTTTATCAAGAGGTGTATTGCATTTTTTAAGATGATTTTTCATTCTTTGTGGAAATTGCCTTTTTTTTTCAGTCTTGCTTTGTTAACATGATAAATTATATTGACTGGTTTTCAAATGTTAAGTGAACCCTTCTTTCTGTGGATTAACCTCACTCAATCATGATGTATTACCTTTATTGTATACTGTTGTCTTCAGTTTGTTTTGTTTATAAGTTTGCATCTTTGTTCATGGGAGATATTAATTGTTTTCTTTACTTGTAATATCTTGCACTGATTTTAGTATCAGAGTGATCCTGGTTTCAAGGTATGAATTGTGAGCTATTCACTGCTCCTCAATTTTCTTGAGGTGTTACTGTGTTGTGTTCAGAACCAGCAGCAGGACTCACCTGGAAAGAAGAAATAGTGGAATATCCAACCAGAACTGCACTAAACCACCCTATAAAGGGGGCAGTTGAAATTCCAAAGGGAGAGGCACTAAATGCCTGGATGATCAGTTAGTCCAAAAGCATTTATTACAGTAATTTATGTAGAGAGAGCTGCAGCTACCTCGCAAGAGATAGTGAGATGGCAAGAAGTGTATGTATGTCTATGGCAACTACTCTATAGATTATATATGGTCGAGGAACAAAGGTGGCAGAGTGCCAGAAGTTTATATGCAAGTATTGGAAAAAACATATTAATATGTGCTCTTTTCACAAACAAAATGCTCTCAGGTTACCCTGCACTGAAGGTTATAGCAGCCAAAGCTTGGCATGCTTCAGGGCTTTATGGGAAGGGATGTTTGAGGAGAGGAGGGCAGGTGCAAGGACAATCGTTGGTCAGATAGGATGTGCTATATATATCACACACTATATAAAATTGGTATGGTTTCTTCCTTAAGTATATGGTAGAATTCAGAAGTGGAACCATTTGGGCCTGGAATTTTCTTTAATAGATACAAAGCTCTTCACACAATTTATTTATTGGCTAGTTAATGTCTCTCAAGGAATATGTTCCTTGCATAGAAGTCTTGGTGTTTTTTGCCATATACTTCTCATGATATTCATTTAATATTCTTTTAAATAATTGTCTGTAGACTGTTGTACTATCATCTTTCTCTTTTTTGATGTTGGAAATGTGTTCCGGGTATCTTTTTTCCTGATCAGTCTGGCTTAAAGGTGATCATTTTTATTGTTATTCTCAAAGAACCAACTATGGGTTTATTTTCTCAGTGTTTTTTCTGTTTCTTTAATTTTCACTCTCATCTTTCTTTTCTTTCTTCTGCCTACTAAGTGTTGCTAAGCGTATAGAGTAATTGGAACTCTCATATAGTGCTGATTGGTACGGAAAATGGTTCAGCCATTTGGGAAAGCAGTTATATTTGTAAAAATTAAGCATATATCTACTCTATGATGCCAGCCATCATTTACTAGATGTTTACCCAATAGAAATGAAAAATATATATCCATTCAAACACTTGTACCTGAAAGTTCATGACGGTTTATTTGTAAGAAGCCAAACCTGCAAGCAACCCAGATATCCATCAGCAGATAAGCAGATAAAAGAAAAAATTCCATTGCAATAGAATACTACTCAGCAATAAAAAAGAGTAAACTATTGATACATGCATCAATATGGATTAATTTAAAAAAACATTATATTAAATAAAAGAAACCAGACCCCCCCCAAGAAAAAACAAAACAGATTATGTGCTATAGGATTCCATTCATATAAAATTCCAGAAAATGCAAACTAATCTGAGAGGTACAGACTTTTGGTTACTTGGGGAAAACTGAGGAAGCTCTTAGAAGTAATGTAAATGTTATCTTGAATGTGGTGATAGTTAACAGTTGTATATATGTTTCCAAAGTGGCCAAGCCATTCAATTTAAATAAGTGCAGTTTATTATACTTCAGTGAAGTTTAAAATTATGGAATTTCCTTTCATTTACTTGTAGGACCCTTAACAAATGCTGTTCAGCAGTCTCAAAGTAGTTCAAAGTATGTTGGGAAAAAATCAGCAACTTCTATTTTTCACCAGCCAGAAATACAAGATAATGGTACAAAACAAAAGGTGTGAAATTATGCTTTAAGCTTTTGTATAACAGCTATTAATTAATCTAGTTAATGTTTATTTAATTGCTTATTCCATAACTAACATGCAACTAATTATTTAGGTTTATTAAAGTCTAGACATGAAACCTGATTCCTTTCCCTGGCTAAAAATGTGTTGAGTTAGCTTTATGTTAAGCTCACTGTGCAATTTAGCAGAATCTAATTCAAACAAGCATTTAGTAATTATATTAATAAAAATAGCTAATATTTATTGAATATCTACTGTTGCCTATACCTTGTGTTAAGCTAGAAGGAGAGGAAAATGAGGAAACTGAGTGACATGGCATACAAAGTTGAATATGACCTCACCACTACCATTGAGGATTCATTATCTAGTGGGGCAAACACTAGAAAAATTTTATTACAATAAAATGGGAGGTCTGGAATGATACTTTTTTTATTCTAAGACTTGTTCAATAAACATTAGATTAGATTGAGTTGAAATGCATTAGAACCTTTTAGAGCTAAACGCTGAGTGGATGACCATGCCTTTAAACAAAACAGAATAGTTGAGGAGGATCAAGTTTCTATGTTAGTATGTATTGAAATTAGTTTTGAACTAATTAGATTTGAGATTCCTGGGGAAGACATCTAGTAAGAGGCTGACAGTATGTATTGTCTCTAAGACTATTTCTGTGAGTCTTAGGGGCTAGAGTGGGGAATAAATCTGTATTTTTTTTATTGATTGAGTAAGAGGCAAAATATCTTTCAGAAGTATAATTCCTAATGAATGTTTTTCTCTTGAATATTGCAATATATAGAAAGATGGAGTGACAATTAAAAAGTCAAGTCTTTTTGATGATAAAGGTAAGAAAATAAAAAAAATTTGTAATTGTTCCATCATTTGTTAAATAAGTATAGTTTTGTCCTATAGTTTTTCAAATTACATGATTTAACCTAATTATATGTGTGTTTATTCTGGAAAATAAAGGAAATTATTAATGTACATGCTATAATTAGCCCATATTTTCAGGTGATTGCTTGATGAATGTGTCTTTTAAAATTTGTGAGGTGTGGAGAAGTTAGGTTCCTTACTGTGGCTGTTTATAGTAATAGGCAGAGTAAGTCCTTAATCTGTTGTGATTCAGAGAGTTCAGATACAGAGACGGTTCCTCTGGGTCCCCATATCTCCCATTTTTACCCCACACGCATCCTATGTCCCTTCTCCCCTGGACTGAAATAGACGATGCACAGAGTATTCTAGATATGTCCATCTGGGTGATTAATGGCCACCTCAAACTCAATACATACAAATCCAAATTTATCATCTTTACAACACTCCTATTTCCATCTAGGCATAAAACACGAGTCATCTTTGACACTTCCTCTTTCTTGTATTTTACATCCAAAAATCCCCACTTTCTGACTAATCTACCTCCTTCATTTCCATTCCCACTGCTTCTGCCCTTTTTTTCTTCATCCTTGGCTGGTATAGCAACTTTACTCCTCTACCTCTTTTTAATTCACCTCTTTTTAGACAAACATTTTGCCTTGAAAGCTGTGATCTTAAAACAAAGCTTTGGTTATTCCCCTAATAAAAGTTCATCAATAGTTTCCCACTTCTTACTAAATGAAATGTAAACAGTTAATTCTGGCAGTGGCCTTTCCTGAATGGTGGAAGATTAAGCTTGCATAATAAGGTAGATAAGTTAGGATCAGGGGTTAAGGATCTGAGACTTGCTCCTGAAGGCAATGGTGCACCACTGGAAGTTTGCGGATAGTGAACATCAAAAAAGGTCATCTTATTCTTGGACATACTGTCTTAACTAAGTATCTTGGAGAATACAATATCTTACAGATAATGATTATGTTAATTCTAGTCATTGTGGCAGCTCAGCGGGGAGAATTTTGGAGTAACCTTACTTTTAGAAATTCATGCTTATCCCAGATATATTATTTTCTCATATTTAGTATCTCTTCTTTCTTTAGGAGCTGCAGACATCTCTGCTCAAGCTTCAATTATTTCAGCTCAACTTTCACCCATGAGAAATTTCCCCAGGCCTTCGCAGTCTTCTGTGGGTCCTCTGAAAGAAGAAGCATATAATATTTCTTTTGCCCCAGATGCAAACAGAATAAATGAGGTACAGTCTTATGATCATCACTGACTTTAGATATTTTCATTCATTAAGTGACCACAGGGAACAGCTTTATTCCCTGAAATGAAACGTACCTTAATAAAATTTGAATAGCCCTAGGCTATTATATTTAGGCATTCTTGCCTAAATATAAAATACAAGGTGATAATTCATAGTATATACTTAGTAGACTATTCTGTACTATCATGCAGTATAGTATGTAAAACTTTTAGAGGAAATATCAAATCGGGCTTCTTTGAGTCATTTCTCTACTAGTATTAATAGACTGTATCAAGATAGGTATACTGTCTCTCCCCATTCCTTTTTGACAAGTGATCAGTAACCTGCTATTGGAAAGTTACCAGCAAAGATTCAGGGTACAATCTGAGGACATGACATAAATTTTCTCTGTGGGTCACCAATTGTTATTAAAAGAATCAAATCCAAGTCTTTGGTTCCATTAGCACAGTTTTGACTGGTTCACCTGTGCTAAGAAGTTAACATGGTTTTAGAGGTTTCAATAGGAAACCTAGTACATAGGAAATTTACTAAATTCTTCCCAAATGAATTTTTCATGATTAGGGTGAAAAGTGGCACCATTTCCACATCTTATAATGTATAATAATTGACAGATTAAGTTAATCATAACTCCTAAAATATAGTATGTTTGCCGCAATACACTTCCTGTATTTTGTGCTATCTCATCACGAATAAACATTTGACAAGTGCGTACTGGGCTATGTCAGTAGCTGTATTAAGTATGCTAAGGTATGGAAAAGAAACTCCTTAATCATCTTGAAGGTTTGAAACCTTCATATTGCCCCAAAAGATCTCAAAGACTGTGTCTTGACTAAAAAGGCTCCTTTACAAATTGTGTTGAAATTTGATTATTGACTTCTTGGGGATAGCATGTGTATTATTTACTTTGCCATTCATGTTGCTCTTAAGTACTTCAGATGATCACAAATATCTAATTTATTTTGAAACATAGCACAAGCATTTTTATTTTAAGTATTATATTCTGTCTTCAGCATGTTGTGCATAGCCCATCACTGTCAGAAAATGAACGTTTCTGTGTTCAGTTCTCAGACCTGGGTCTGTTCCATTGGATTTGTCACCTTATATAATTACCTAAGCAAGCTGAGTTCTTGGCCAGGTCCAGAGAGCCACATCCCCATGTATGCAGAGAACCTACTCTCTGCCTTCCAGCTCTCCTTAGACTTTTCTCCTCTCATTAACTTTGTTAAAACACACACACACAAATATACACACATACACACACACACATTCTTATGTCTCATTAAATTAACTTCCTTGCTGATTAGAGCATTCCATAGATATTTAAGTTTAAGATACCAGTGAATATTTTTATGCAAAAAAGAGTTAACACAGAAGCTCTGAGATTGCTATCTTTAGAAGGTCTCATGCAATGTTTGGCCCCTGGTTGGCATCTGGAAACTTGGCTGGTAAACACTGATATGAAGCTTTATCTAACAGTAGATGTCCATATTCTAAAATAAAACCCCTTTGGGGCTCTGTTTGTCTTTATTGTTGTGGATTATATAGAAGGAGTTAAATGCTGAGTCGAATGAAAGACCAGTGAAGAGATCAAGCTGCCTCTATGAATCAGGTAAATATCAGCCACGTTTATTGAGTGAATCATGCAATTCATTAATTCGTTCTTTCATCTATTTACTAGAGATCCTGCTTCATGTTAGTATGGTGTGAAAAAATACAACGAAGAAAAGCCATGGTTCCTAACCAGGGCAATTACAATGTAGTTGGGAGATAGTCATGTTAATAACTACAATGCAATATATAAGTGTAATAAAGACAGTAGATATGTATAAAAGAGGAATTATGGGAAAGCCTGTGCCTACTTATACCTTGGGGCATCAGGAAGCCTTACTAAAGAGGCCACATTTGAGTTGAAACATGAAGAATTGGAAAACATATTCTAGACAGAAAAATGAGAAGAGAACCTTCCAGGAAAAGGAAACAGCATTTACAAAGACGCAGAGACATTTGAGCATGGTTCAACAGAGGGAATAGAAATAGCTTTGAAATTGCTTTGGCTAAAAGTTCATATTACAAGAAAATGAAGCTAACTGGTAGATAAAGGTTAGACCATTCAGATTCTGATAGGTCATGCTAAGAAATGTATCTCTTATCCATGTGAAACTCCTAGAGAATTTGAGCAGAGGAGTGATATGATCTATTTACCTTTTCTAAAGGAAAAGCGATTTGGGGGTTGAAGGGAAGTGAAAGCAATGAAACAATAAAAATGACAGCTGACATTTATTAAGAACTTATGTGCAAGGTACTGTGCTAAACCTCTTACATTTGCTCGTATAGCTATTTGGTAATTGTAAGTCACAAAACCAAAGTTTAAACCAGAACTGTCTTCCTGAGACCCTTATTCCTTACCCAAAGCCCTGCTCCCTCTTAACAACAATTAAGGACTCAAATGATGACTAAGAATTGACCATTTGATTGAACAATTAAAGGTCATTGGTGACCTTTGCAAGAGCACTTTTGATTATTACAAAAGCCTGATTAATGTTTGGTGCTTGTTTTGTGTTTTGGGATCATTGATCTCTTCCTGAGGAAAATAGAAAACCTACTGGTTCTTTATGTAATTGAATTAAATTACATTTTAATTTTGGGAAAATTGACACTATATGATGATTATTCTTGTCCATAAGCACCATAAACCTTTCTATTTGTTTAGAAATTGCCTTGAATATAATTTCATAGCAGATGCATGTGTAATATATACAATGTATGATATGTAATAGTTCTGTGCTTTTCTTAAGTTTATTCCTAAGTAATTTATTTTTACCATTTCTGTAAATATTTTTCCACATTCATTTATAGACTCCTAATGCTAGATAAATGCTTTAATTTTCTTTCCATGTTGTATGTCATCTTTCAAAATCTCTTATTTTAATATTTTTACTAATATTTCTTGATTTTTCCAGATAAACAGTTAATATGATACAGAATTTTTTTTCACGCTTTCCCAATGTTTGTACTCATTTTACAATCTTGTCACATTACAATGACTAGAACTTCCAATGTTAAGGGTATTTGCCAGAATGCTTATTAAGTTCTAGGTCTTATTTTAATAATTTTGTTGTTTTGTCATTTAGGATAACATGTGCTGCTATTTTTGATAATAAACTTTGCTGTCTTTAAATAGTTTATTCTCCTATTTTGTTTGAAGTTTTAACTACAAATGCTTACGATGTTTTACCTAAAGCTTTTGTAGCCCCTGAAAAAGTCATATGAACTTTTTCTCCTTTAATTATAATGATTATTTGATGGATTCCAATCGTATCATGGTTGAACTGCGCTCAGAAGTGATCTATCCTTTTTCTTTTCCCTTAAGAGAGTTTGGGGGAGAATTGGTGGATTTTTTTCCCATAAAGGTTGTATAGAATTTACTGGTAATGTTTTCTGGGTTTTTCCTTTCTGATATCCACTTAAGGAAGTATTTTTCCCTCTAATTTAAAAGTTTTGATAGCTTGTATTTTCATTCTCATTTAGATTAAAAAAAAATACCTAATTCCCATTCTGATTTCTCTTATGATCTGTGTTTTATTTAGAAGTGTATTTTTTTTTGAATGCTTCATGAATTTGCATCTCATCCTTGCACAGGAGCCATCCTAATCTTCTCTGTATCATTCCAGTTTTTAGTATATCTGCTGCCGAAGCGAGCACTAGAAGTGTATTTTAAAATTTCTAAATATATGGTAATTTTCTTGGATTTTTTTCTTATTGATATCTAGGCTGATTTCACTGTTGTCATAAAGCATAGCTGCATTTTAAGAAGTCTTTTGAGGTTTGCTTTCTGGGCCACCATAAAGTCTCACAGTGTTTGTCTTTAAATGAAGCATTTAATGTACTGACATTTTAATTTTAATTTAGTGATGTATAACTTACATACAGAAAAGCACACCAATCATAAGTGATTAGCTTGATAAATTATCAAAATGAACACACCAGTGTAACCACTATCCAAAACAGGAAATTGAACATGAGTGCTGTCTCGGAAGTCCCCTAAGTTCCCCCTCCCCTTCAGTTAGTACCCTCTTCATTTTATACAAGAATAATTACTATCCTAACTTCTAATCTAATATCATAGATGAGCTTTAGCTGTTTTGAAACTTCGTAAGGTCCTATTCCATTCTTTTGCCCAATTTTATCAGAATGCCTATCTCAATATAGATTTATATGATTTCTTTAAACAATCCAGATAAAATGCTTTGTCCATTGTATATATGGCAAATGTCTTCTTCAATTCTATGGCTTACCTTTCAACTCTCTTTAATGGTATCTTTTAATAAATAGAAGTTCTTCATTTTAATATTGCTTAATATCTCAAATGTTGTGTCCCATTTAAGAAATCTTTGCCTATTTAAGTTATAAAGATAGTGTTCTGTGAAGATGCTTTATTGTCTTAGATTTAATATTTACATTTACAATCCATCTATAATTAATATCTGTGAATGGTCTGAGGTTAGGTCATTATTTAATGTAAATTTCAATTTTGTTGTATTTAGAGCTCCCGTCATGCTATTTGTCTCATAATCCACCCCATTTTCCTGCTTTCTATTAGATTGAATAGGTTCGCTATTTCCTATTATTTCCTCTATTGCCTCACTAGATAATGTACTTCATTTTCTTTTGTCAGCAGTTTGTCTAGGATTAACATATATAACTTACCACACTCTATCTCCAAATAATTATATGTAACTTCACATATAAAGTAAGAAACTTACAATAATATATTTCTACTTCAGCCATCCAGAACTTTGCTTTAGTGTCATATGTTTTATTTCTGCATGTTCCAAACCCAGCAATATGTTGTTGCAATTTTGCTTTAAATAGTCAAACATCTTTTTAGCACATTTTAGAATGTTTTTAAAGAGAGTTTGATATTTCTTTTACTCTTGATTTCTTGGTGTAGAACTAAGGCTCTCAACTTCTACCTGAAGAACTTCTTTTAACATTCCTTGTAGTGAAGATTTGTTGGTGACATATTTTTAGTCTTATTTGGTCTAAAAATACCTTCATTTGCCTCCATTTGTAGTTTAATATCTCTGGACATAGAATTCTAGATTGGCAGTTTTTGTGGTGGTTTTTTGTTTTGTTTTTTGTCTTTTGTTTTTTCTCTCAGCATTTTAAGGAGGCCATCCCATTGTCTTCTAGTTGCATTATTTTTTTTTTAATGATAGGACAGGTCTTTAGTGATTATTATCTTTGCTCCTTTATACATAATGTGTCTTTTTTCCTCAGGCAGCTTCTCAAATTTTCTCCTTATACTCTTTTATTATATATTTGATTATAATTTGATTCAGCATGGATTTAATTTTATTTATCTAACTTTGGGCTCATTAAATATTTGGATCTGTATGTCTAGATATCTCACCAAATTTGGGAAACTTTATGCCATTATTTCTTTGAATGTTTTTCTGTCTCCTCTTCCTTTTCTGGGACTACAATTTGACATATACTTTCATTTGATACTTTCACATAGGACTTTGAGCCTCTTTCCTTTATTTTTTCATCCTTTTTCTTATGCCTCTGCTTCAGTTTGGATAGTTCTTGTTTTATGCCCTTGAAGTCATTTTATTTGCCTGTACTGTCTAATCTGTTATTACTTACACCAATGAATTTTTCCTTTCAAATAGTATATATTTTTTTTACAAGTTCTGTTTGGTTCTTTGCATCTTTCATTTTTCTCCTCATTATTCATATTTCTCTTTAAACCCATGAACGTAGTTGTAATAACTATGATTCACTAAATAACTAAGATTCACTAAATCTTGCCTGCTAATTTTCTTTTGGCATATTTCTGGATCATGATGATACATTTAGAGGTTTGATTTTTAAGCTTTGTTGTGGGATGTATAATATAGATTTTACTCTAGAGCTCTTTCATCCTTAACTCTAAAGTGTGACTTCTTGGGGGTCTCTCTAACTAGTCAAAGATGAAATATCTCCCACCCTTGAGAATTGTTCACATTACACCCTCCGCAGTAATAGTTCACGTAAGTATACTAGTATACCAGTACACTAGCAGGTGCAACTTAATATAGAGCCAGACTCGAGGAACACCTTTTTTAGATGCATGGACCTCTTAACATAGTACCACATTTCTTTGGTACTATGCCCCATAATTTCTAGCAGCCTTACCTTCCATGAACTCTAATTTTTAACTCCTGAAATTAGTAAAACCATCATTCTGTACCATTGCCTGGAAAGAGTATTCCTATAAAAATTCATGGTATGATAGTCTTTGCGTCATTTGCATCCCTTTTCTTAGGGAGAACACTGTTGCAGTGCCTATTGCACGTGTCTGAAAAGAGCTGTTTGATATATTCTTTCTAATTTTCTAGTTGTGTATGTTCCGAGAGCTAACCTGATAGCAGTTATTTTGCCATGATTGGCAGCCTTCAAGCAGAATTTTAAATACTGAAAAAGGAAAATACTATGTATTATTCTTTTAATACATGCCAGGTTTAGTTTGATATTACCTCATTTAAATGATTTTGTCTATAAGAGGTATTGATCTGTTAGTTTTCTTGTTCTACTCTTGTTTTCTTGTGTCACTCTCAGGTTTTGATCTTAAAGTTATACTAGTTTTATGAAATGAACAACTTTTCATTTTTTTATGCCCTGAATAGTCAGTGTTACATTTTAATTTTTTATTCATTAAAGATGAGGTAAAATTCAACTGTTAATCCTTCAGGTCCTATTAGCTTTCTCAACATCTTTAATAGCAGTTCTACGTTCTTTCACAGTTTGTCACTCTTGAGTTAATTTTTTAGTTTGTATTTTGTAGGAAGTCCTAAATTAGATATATTTATCTATACTTGTGTGCAGTCCTCTTATAACAATTCCAATCTCTCCTATATTTTTGGTTGTATTTCCTAACCCTGACTAATCTTTACTATTTTCTCCCTTTTCCTTGATCATATTCCTAATCAGTTTATTGGTTTTATTGGCATTTTCAAAAATTCACTTGTTAAAATGTACTTTTAAATGAGATTTCCCCTTAATTTTAGGGCCTCCCTTTGCAGTCCTTTTGATCTATTTTGTTATTCTATTAACATTTCTTAAAATGAGTGAGTTACTACAAATATTTCACAAGTTTGGACTCTTTAGCACACTCACACAGCCTTTTTTGTTTGTTTGTTTTAGCATGGGCAAGCTCTCACATAGCCCTTTGTTTAAATGCAAAGGATATAGTGCAGCAAAAGAAATAGAGTACAGGCAAGCATTAGGGGTCCAAGAGATATCTGGTTGCAAGCTCCTGAGAACCCTTATTTGCATTTGGCTTACATCACCAAGGTATGTGCAATAAATCATGGCTTCCAGAGAACTCAAGGTAGATTGCTACTGGGGTGTTTACTCACTAAACCAAGTTCTGTACCTAGTTATTCCAGGTGAAAACCAGACGTAAACTAACCTGATCCTGGAGGTCTCCAGGGGAGATTGGAGTTTTAAATTTCAGATCATAAATCTCACTGCCTTTATATTTTGGGCAAAAGGCAAAACAAGGCATTTTGCATCCACAGAGATAAGAATAGGGCATTCCCAGCCCAGGTGTTAACTTTATCCTCCAAAATTGTGGGTTTCTTTTTTTCATTCTATTCTAATTACAGCCTTTATGCTATACATTTCTTATGAGTGTAGCTTAAAACCATAGGTTTTGATTTAAGTTATTCTCCTTTTCATTGGTTTATATGTAGATTTTATTTTCCTTCTTTAATTCTTGCATTCCAACATCTATCTGGGTGCATATTCCTAATTTCCAAGAAATTAATAATTTTGGTGATTTTTATTTTAAAATTCTTTGATTTGATAGAAAATACAGCCAAATGGCCAAATATGTATTGATATTTTAAAATGTCCAACTGATATACCAGAAAAATCTTATTCTCTATTTGTGGATATAAGATTCTACATCATGGGTTTGTCAGCCATTGATGTCTGTTGCAACTACTCAGCTCTTCTGGATTGTAGCTGGAAGTCAATGATAGATAATACATAATGAATAGATAGGCTCTGACTCTTCCATCAATTTTGCTTCTGAGAATGTTAGGTATTGTCCTTGGTCCCCATGATTGCTGAGTTCCCCTTATGTGAATTTCTAATTTTCTCTATTTGGTCTAATTTTCTGTTTTGTATAACCTCACTAATTGATCAGTTCAGTCTCTTAGATACTACCAGAAAAACAGCAAATGAAAGAAGCCAGAATCATTTCTTCTCTGCACAGTTAGCAATTAATAGACCTGCAAATATCAAGCCGTCTGCTGAGGAATAGGGAAACTGTCTCTGCTCCTAGCTCAGATATACAAAGTTGGCAGTTTTACACTTCCCAATTTCAAAACATAGTACAAAACTAAGTAATAAGAACAGTGTGATATTGGCATAAAGACAGGCATATAGACTAATAGATTAAAACTTATAAAGTTCAGAAATGAACCCACATATGTATGGCCAACTGATTTTTGACAAGGGAGCCAAGTACATTCAATGGGAAAAGAATGGTCTCTTCATCAAAGAGTGCTGACAAATTGTCCACATCCAAAAGAAAATGAAATTGGATCTTTCTCATGCCATATAAAAAAAATTAGCTCTAAATACATCAAGGGCTTAAACAAAAGAGCCAAAACTATAACATTCTTAGAAGAAAACATAGTACCAACTATAAGTTTAGATTGGCAGGGATTTCTTAAATATGGCACTAAAAGAAGAAACAAAAGAAACTTTAGATAAAGGGGATTTCATCAAAATTTAAAATATTTGCACAACAGATGATATCAAGAAAATGAAAAGACAACATACCAAATGTGAGAAAATAGTTGCTAATCATATATCTGCTAAGGATTTAAAAGTGTAATATAAATAATATATAAAGAACTGCTACTACTCAACAACCAAAAGGCACATAACCCAGTTGAAAAATAGACAAAGGTCTTCAATAGACATTTCTCCAAAAAAAGATATCCAAGTGGTCAATAAGTACATGAAAACATAATGTAATTGGTCATCAGTGAAATGCAAGTCAAAACCATAGTGAGATTCCATTCATACCCATCAGGATAGCTAAAATTAATAAAAATTCTTTAAAAAGCAAGTGTTAGCAAGGATGCAGAAAAACTTGGAATGATTGTATATTGTGGATGGGATTGTACAAGTAGCCACTGTGAAAATCAGCTTTATGGTTCCTTAGAAAGTTGAAAATTGAATTACTATGTTACACAGCATTCTCTTATTTTTAATTTTTCTATATTCATATATGTTTAGGTGTGTCTCTTATAAACATCATATACCTGGCTTTTAATTTATTTTTATTCAATCTTAGAGTCTGACTTAACTGATATTTACATTTGCATTTATGACAATTACCAATTTTTAGAAGTTCTGTGATGCTTTATTTCATACTTTCTATTTGTTCTGCATTTAATGTTTTTTCCCATTTTTCTCTTCCTGCATTCTTTTAGGAGAAGTTTAATTTTTAATTCATTTTTCTCTCTACTTTTTTGGAAATTATGCATTATATATATATATATTCTTTTTTATAATCACCCTGAAGTTTTAACATATATCTTTAATTTAAGCCAAAATTAGTTTTGTTTATATCTAATTACTCCCTGGCATGACACATTTATTCCTGTCTAATAATCTGGTTTTGATTTTTTTATCAACCAAATTAGTTTTCTATTTTTGTTTTATGCAGTCAATATCTATTTCTATTTATCCATTCTTTATCAAATCGATTTCTTTGCTCACCAGTCCCTGCATTTCATAGTTTTGGGGATCATTTTCATTTTTCCTAAAGTGAAAGTAAACTCTCTTAGACATTTTTTGTAAAATTGTCATTTATCCTTTTTCTTGAATGTAAGTATGGCTGTATATACAAGTTCTGAGGCACAGTTATCCTGTATATCACACTTTTGTGGATTGTTTTCATTCTTCATAAAGTAAAGAGCAAACTCTCAGATTTTATTTGATAAAATTGTCTTTTACTCTTTTGATTGACTGTAGATATGTCTGAACATATAGGTTCTGAGGGACTTTTTTTTTCCATAGCACTTGAATGATATTTTCTAGTCTGTTATTTCTGTGTAAGTGACTCTCCCTCCTATTCCTTTCTACATTTTCCCCAGGCTACTTTTGAAGATCATTCTTTTGATTTTATTTAGTTTCATTATTATGAGCAGTTCTAGACAAGTTCCAGCCAAATCTTATTCCTATATTTCCTGTCACATTTTCTCTATTCATTTCTACCAAACTACAATTAGATATAGTATTAGACTTCTTTTTTGTTTCCATGTGCTTTAACAACCTCTGTATTTTCTCTTTCTCTCTCCTGCTTTCTGGTTAATTTCTTCAAACCTGTCTTTCAGTTCACTAATTATTTTTTCAATTACATCTAATTTAATATTTTGCTTTCCTTGCATTCATTGCATTTTAAATTTCATTGATTATAGTATACTGTGTCATACATGATAAAGTTCTGAATAGTTATTTTTCAAATTTGACTAGAATTTTTTGATAGATCCTTGTTCCATTTCTTTGTTTTCAAATCCTTTCTTTATCAAATCACATGCACTTATTTTTTTGAAGGTTTGCAGAAATAAATTCTATTTGTCATGGTCAAAGTTGGCTAAGGCTCAAAAGTCTTATGCATAATTTTTTTTTTAGCATTTGTGGAAAATATATACAAAACAGCAATAAATTCCAAAGCACATTTTAACAAATAGTTATGGAACAGATTTCAAAATTTGGTGTGGGTTAAAGTTCCACAATTTCAGGTTTTTCTTTCTAGCTGCTCCAAGACACTGCAGACTAAAAGAAATATCAAAATAATGACTCAGTAGCCATACTCATTTGTTAAATTCTATCTTCTGTGTTATAACTCCTCCTTCTCCTTTGATCCTCCTCCTAATCTTTAGGAGTATTTGGGCTATGCCCATTCTAAATTTTTCATGTTGAAAATGGTTGACAACAATATGAGATATGGGGATGTTCTTGATGTTCTCGGAGAGACTGTCTCCTCTGGGTTTCAGGACTTATCTGGTCTTCCTTAGTAGCCATCTGAAGAATATAAGTTTCTGGAAAGTAAACTTAGTGTGTGAAACTTTTGAAGACTTTCAAATAGAGCCCTTAGAATTCTTTCGGATTTATAGGAATAGTGTTGGTTGGAGTTTGGCAAACCGTGGCAATTAGCAATATCTAGCTTGCATAAGAATAGCCTCCAGAATAGACTCTCAAATCTATTTGAACTCTCTGAGCCACTTATAACCTTACTTTGATTTATTTTCCTCCTTTAAGTCAGGAAGGTCTTGTCAATCCCATGGTGCCAGACCAGGCTCATCCTTGGGAGTCATGTCCATGTTGCCAGGGAGACTTTCACCCCTGTATGTCATGTCCCATGTAGAGAGAAGAGTAATGATTTTCCTTGGAGAGTTGTGCTTAGAAAGTGAGACCATATCTGATCAACAAAAGAGGTTTTCTAGAACTAACTCTTCAGCATAATTATAGGTAGGTTTAGCTTCTCTGCTACAGAAATAAAAGCACCCTTATTTTATATTCTATTTCTGAAAATTCAAATGTCTGACTCTGAGGTCAAATTCCAGTGTATAATTTTTCTGGTAACAGACATGTGACATGGTTCTTCAGATTTGTTGGAAGGGCAGCGAGATATATTGTTATTTGTGAGCTGGTTTTTAAAAGAAATGTGTCTTTTAGAACTCCGTAATTTATCTGTTTAGGCTGTATTCTTCTAGAGAGTATTTTCATTTGCTTTTGACAGGTATTTGGGAGAGTTAAAAACAGAGGCCTATTTTAAATTAATTTCTCCTAATCCAAATTTTTATAAACCATACTACTTAGGTGGATTTGATCTTTCAAAATCGTATAAGAGTGGGTGCACAGGTGGTTCAGTGGTAGAATGCTCGCCTTTCATGTGGGAGACCCAGATTTGATTCCCGGACCATATACCCCTATCCCCCCCCTCAAAAAAAAAAATCAGGAAGGTAAGAGAAATTCTGAAATGTGCTCCTGCTTGAAAGCTTAGCTGTGCATTTAAGGGAATGTCCCTGATGTTTTAAAGAGAATTCTGAACAGAAAAGTTTTAGGGTATTTACACCAGTGTATTACTGAAAACCACAGGGGAGTACTTTTTATTGTTTGACTTTTTTTTAATTAATATTCTCTTTACACTTAATTTCTCAGTTCTATACACTCTTTATTTCAGCTTTCCCATCTCTAAATTCAGACACACATAAAACAACCCTACAAGCAAAAACAGACTTGAGAAAGTATAGAGGATTTAAGTTAGAGTTTTTAATTACACATCATTGATACCTATAAGTTACTCATTTATTGGGAGAAACAAAAGTTACCAAGTCAACTTGACTTTGAACTTGTTCCACTTACTAAACTAAATGTAATCAGAGCAGTCTATTTGTCTTTCATTCATTTATGTATTTGCATAATTTAGATACACGAATCTAGTATAACATAGAGATGTTCTGCATAAAGAGCTATGATGTCATCTTTACCAAAAGTAATTACTAATCTCCAGTTATGGTCTCTTGTTAGATTACATGCAAAGAAGGTTAGAGAGTATTTGACTGGGAAGAGTTTACTGGCAGACATATCAATGATTAAACTTTGAAGAAACACATGAATTAAATAAAGTATACAACTTTAACTGTTATTGAGTATTTACAATGTATTCATTAAGTATTGAGAATATAATGGTGCATTCATATTTTATTGGATAGGCAGAAGAATAAACATAATTAAAATACAATATAATGAGTTTTATGAAAGCAGCTATAGAATGCTTTGGGAGCAGGGAAAAGATATTTATTTAGGTAGATTTCAAGAAAGGCTTTCTAAAAAAGGTAACACAAGATGATTGAGACCAAAAATATGAGAAGTTAAAGAGAGAACAAGCATATTCCATACAAACAGCAAATACATGGGTCCAGATATTTAAATATATAACAATATATTTAAGGAATTGCAAATTATACTGCATCTCTGGAGCATAAAATTCATATGGAAGACTGGCCAGAGATGACAGGAGAGGGAGGCAAAAGATGTCATACATTATTTTTGTAGTTCATGCCTTGCTACAGAATTTGTGCTTCACTGTAGCAATGAAAGAGTTTTAAACAGGGAAGTAACAGAAGAGAATAAAGATCTTGGAAAAGATGTTAATTAATTACTATTTTACAAGTACCTGGGAAAGAATGTAAATTAATTATAATTTTCTTTTTCTGATAAATAGGATCTCAAGTTCACAGTACAGCCCAGGGTATTTTCTCTTCTCATGTTCTCTCAAATACGTAAGTATCTAAGCAAATTAATATATCATTTAAAATTAATATTTTAATAATTACACAGGGATGCTGTTGGACAGCAATTTATTACATGGGGTCTTCCATTCTTATATTTGGATTAGGTGAAACCTCTGTCTTTTGCAAACTCTCAGCGCTAAGCTTAAATTGTAAAGTAGACAAAATTATTCACTCATGCTTTTCTACCTCTTTTTGTATTTCTTTATTCCTACTATGGTTCTCTGCTCTTTCTGTATACAGGGTCTTCATTGCCACTTTTCTATAATCCCAGCATGACCTCTCCTCAGCTAATTTCTTGTGATCTCGACTTACCTCTTTGATTTTCTCCCTGTGCTGGTTTGACATGAAGTATGTACCCTAGAAAAGCCATGTTTTATCTTAATCCCACTTTGTAAAAGCAGCCATTTCTTCTATTCCCTATTCAATACTGCATGTTTGAAACTGTAATTAGATCATCTCCCTGGAGATGTGATTTAATCAAGAGTGGTTGTTAGACTGGATTAGGTAGAGGTGTGTCTCCACCCATTTGGGTGGATCTTGATTAGTTTCTGAAGTCCTATAAAAGAGGAAACATTTTGGAGAATGAGCAATTCAGAGTGAGCAGAGCAGTACGATGTAGCCACAAGAAGCAGAGCCCACCAGCTAGTGACCTTTGGAGATGAAAAAAGAAAATGCCTCCTGGGGAGCTTCATGAAACAGGAAGCCAGGAGAAGAAGCTAGCAAATGATGCCGTGTTTGCCATGTGCCCTTACAGATGAGAGAGGAACCTGACCATGTTTGCCATGTGCCTTTCCAGATGAGAAAGAAATTCTGACTGTGTTTGCCATGTGCCTTTTCACTTGAGAGAGAAACCCTGAACTTCATTGGCCTTCTTGAACCAAGGTATCTTTCTCTGGATGCCTTTGATTGGATATTTCCTTAGACTTGTTTTAACTGGGACATTTTTTCGGTCTTAGAACTGTTAACTAGCAACTCATTAAATTCCCCTTTCTAAAAGCCATTCCATTTCTGGTATACTGCATTCCAGCAGCTTGCAAACTAGAACACTCCCCTTTCAAACATTTATCATTCCTTAGGCCTTTTGAAGTTATTGACTTCCTAAAGATGGTAAGGTAGTTTACTATACAGTATTAATGACTTAATCTACTACCCTCCTCCTAAAGAGTATTATTGATTCAAGGTAATCCAAAAGCATCAACTTCCGATGATTAAGCATTGCCTTTAGATAATGAGTAAGTTTTTATGATTGGATTGAAAGATATAAGGAGTAACAGTTTGAAGAGGGCAAGAAGTCTGCTGCTCTGCAGATTGTGATCAGAAATGTGTAGTTTATTTATTGGGTGACAGTCTGATGGCTTGGAGAAGGCTTATATATGGTCAAACTAGCACAGGGGATGAATAACTCCTCATGGCAGCATATGTGACAAATTGAAGGCAAGGAACTAAGAAACATTATAAGTCTCTAAATCCATTAGTAAATAATGGCTTGCGCTAAGGCTTGGTTTTGGATTAAAGTATGCAAAGATCCAAAGATGTTAAATGGGAATTTCTCAAATGGTTATTGAGACCCTTTAATGTTTAAACATATTGCTATGTTTAAATTGAAATTTAACAATTAAACATATTGCTATGTTAAATTGAAAACTTGCATATTTAGAACTATTTGGCAGACAGAACTAAGTAATTGATATTGTATTAATCTTCAAGTGGTTGTTGGTCACCCAGTTGACCAACAATTCAGTTATCTTCCTTAATAAAGATGAAGTTGTATGGAGGAGAAGAAAATTATATTCATAGTTTTATTATATGCCTGGTTAATTTGGAAAACCATACTTTCTTCTTAGGTCTTCTCAGCTAACTGCCATTAATATCATTGCCCTCCCTCTTTATTGAAGAATTAGAGAATTGGCTCAACCAATAACCTAAAACATAAATGTTTTGCATTAGTAATGTCAACATAATAAGAAACCTGTCAGGGAGAACCTTCTCACACTAGGGAAATTGGATGGTTCTGAGTCAGCAAGCTCCTTACATTGGAATATCATGTCACTCCTGGAATTATGGTGCAACTTCCCAATATAATGCCCAGTTCATTTGCATATTTCTTCATAATCAACTCCAAGATTTTGTGCTAGTTCATTTCAATTTCCATACTGTATCTGATTGTTTGTTTTTTGAAAAATATTTCACAGTTCATAAAATTTACCTCTTTAAAGTATACCATTCCTTGGTTTTTAGTATGTTCACATTGTGCAACATTAACCAATGTTTTGGTTTGCTAAAGCTGCCAGAATGCAATATACCAGAAGTGGGATGGCTTTTATAAAGGAAATGTATTATGTTACAAGCTTACCATTCTAAAACCATAATAATTTCCAAACTAAGACATCCAGGGGAATATACCTTGACTCAAGAAAGGCAGATAGGTGCAGAGCATCTCTGTCAGCTGGGAAGGCATATGGCTGATATCTGCTAGTCCTTTGGCTTCTGGTTTCAAACAGCTTCCCCACAGGCATTTTCCTTCTGCATCTCCATGCATCTGGGTCTCATGTGGGCTCTGAATCAACTGTTCTCCAGTTTCCCTAATCTATATCTGAGGTTTCTCCTAAATGTTTCCCCTTTTGAAGGGTTGTATAAACTAATCAAGACCTTTCTCAAATAGGCAGAATCATTTCTCAATCCAATCAAAAGGTCACATCTGGGCAGTGCTACAGTGGCTCAGTGGCAGAATTCTCACTTGCTATGCTGGAGACCCAGGTTTGATTCCTGGAGCCTTCCCATGCAAAAATAAATAAATAAATAAATAAATAAAACAAATACACACCCACAATTGGGTGTGCCTCATCTCCATGGAAGTAATTCTGTCAAGGTCTCCACCTCACAATATTGAATTAGGATTCAAAGAAATGTGGTTGCCCCCACAAGATTGGATCAGGAAAAGGAACGTGGCTTTTCTGAAGTACATAACAGCTTCAAACAAGCACAACCAAAGTGAATTTTTGACTGCTTTTATCTCCTCAAAAAGAAACCCTGAACTCTTTATCTATAACCTTCTATTGCTTTATTCCACCCCTCAGATGCATACACACACTCTTAAGTGCAATTAATTTACTTTCTTTTTTATAGATTTGACTATTCTGAACAATTTTATATTAATGGAATCATATGTAGCCTTTTGGGTTTGACTTCTAAAACCTACTATGTTTTCAGGATTCATACATGTTGTAACATATGTCTGTACTTCATCCTTTTTATAGCTGAATTGTATTCCAATATATGGATATACCACATTCTGTTTATCCATTCATCAGTTGATAGACATGTAGGTTGTTTTCCACTTTGGGCTCTTATGAATAATGCATCTGTGAATATTTGGACAAGTTTTTTTATGGATATGTGTTTTCACTTCTCTCAAATGTATACCAAGGAGTGGGACTGCTGAATCATAAAGTGTCTTAGTTTCCCAGCTGCTTTGACAAATAATCCCACAATGAATTGGCTTAACAATGGAAATTTATTGGCTCACAGTTTTAGAGACTGGAAAGCTTGCTTCCTCCCGTGTTTGCTAGCTTTCTGGTTCACCAGCAATCCTTGGGTTCCTTGACTTTCCCAATATATGGAGATGTCCTCTTCTTTCTCTTTCTGTTGCCTCTGACTTTCAGCTTCTGGATCCTCCCCAAGGCTTTCTCTTTCTAAGTCTGAATTTCTTCTGCTTATAAAAGACTCCATAATAATCTGTATAAAGGCCAACTTCATTCATTTGGATCATACCTTAACTAAAATAACAACTTCAAGAGATCCTATTTACCTTGGGTTAACACCCACAGGAATGCAGATCAAGATTAAGATTGCGGTTATTTTCCAGGGTGCTTAACTCAGTCTACTGTGTATGGTAACTTTGTTTAACTTTTAGGGGAAGCTTCCAAAGCAGCTGAAACATTTTATATTTTCATCAGCAATGTATAAGGATTTCAGTTTTTCCATGTCATTGTTAGTACTTGTTACTCTGTTTTTTTAACTCTACCAATTCTAGTGGGTGTGCAATGGCATCTCATGATTTTAATTTGTATTTGTCAATTGAAATGTTTGAGCCATCTACCGTAATTAATTTAATTACTGAATAGGTGGACTTATTCCTGCTGTTTTGCTGTTTTTTTATATTATGCTATTTATATTCCCCCATTACTAATTTCTTTTATGTAACTATTTTTTCTAATATATCATTTTAATTTTGTCATTTCTTTTACTATATACCTTTTTAGTTATTTACATTCCTGCTATTTTGTTGTTTTTTTATATTATGTTATTTATATTCCTCCATTACTAATTTCTTTTGTGTTATTGTATTTTTTTCTAATATATCATTAATTCTCTTGTCATTTCTTTTACTATATACTTTTTTAGTTATTTTCATAGTCACTGACTCTGGAGATTACAGTGAAGTTCTTAATTTATCACAATCTTATTTGCATTTCAACCAACTTAATTTCAATAGTATAACAAAACAGTTCTTCTAGATAGTTCCATTATCTCTCCCCTCATATGTTCTTAAAATGTCATACAAATTGCATCCTCAGACACTTAATAAATATCAATATAGATTTATAATTATTGCTTTGTACAGTTATCTTATAAATCAGTAAGAGAAAAAGGAATTCCAATCAAAGAAAGCATTTACACTCTTTTATCTTTTCCTGTGTAGTTAACTTTTCTTAGAGTGGATTTGAGTTGTTTACTATTCTTTCATTTTAACATGAAGGATTCCCTTTAATAGTTCTCTTAAGACAAGTTTGCTATTGGTAAGTTCTCTCAAGTTTTTGTTCATTTCAGAATATCTTAATTTCTTTTTTTTTTTTGAAGGGTAGTTTTGCTAGATATGTAACTTTTTGTAGAGAATTTTTTTTTCTTTAAGCAAATGAATAAATCATATGAATGAAAATACGCCATCCCACTGCTTTTTGGTCTCTTTTGGCTTCTGTTGAGAAATCAGCTGTTAATCTTATTGAGGATCCCTTTTATATGTGATCAGTTGTTTCTGTATTGCTCTTCTCAAGATTTTCTCTTTGTCTTTGTCTTTTGATAGTTTGATAGCTGTGTCTAGGTGCCTCACTAGGTTCCTCCTACTTGGAGTTTGTTGAGCTTCTTGGCTGTACAGATTAATATTTTTCATCAAATTTGGGATTTTTCCAGCTATTATTTTTTCAAATATTCTTTCTGCCCTTTTCTCTTTCCCCTCCTTGTGAAACTCATTTTGCATATGTTAGTACCCTTTAAAGTGTCCCACAAGTCTCATACTATGCTCATTTTCTTCATTCTCTTTTCTTTGTTTCTCAAGTAATCAGATTTGAGCTGTCTTCATGTCTGCTACTTCATTCTTCCGCTCAGATCTGCTATTGGGTCCCTATAGGGAATTTTTTTTCATTTTAGTTATTATATTTTTTTAGTCCAGAATTTCTATTTGGTTCTTTAAAAAAAAATTGTCTCTTTTTTGATGTTATCAATTTGGTGAGATATCACTGTCATACTTCAGTTCTTTATACATGGCTTCCTTTAGGTCTTAAGACATATTTTAAATAGCTGTTTTAAAGTCTTTGTTTAGGATGGGCCATGGTGGCTCAGCAGGCAGAGTTCTTACCCGCCATGCTGGAGATCCAGGTTCGATTCCCAGTGCCTGCCCATGCAAATAAATAAATAAATAAATAAAAATTCTTTGTTTAGGAAATCCAACATCTGGGTTTCCTTGCAATTTCTGCTGATTTTTTTATATGGGCCATACTTTCATGTTCCTTTACATGTTTCATAATTTTTGCTTGAAAAAGTGAACTTTTTAAATAATGTAATGTAGAAACTCTGGAAATCAGATTCTTCCCACCACAGGATTTTATGTCACTATTGCTTACTGTATTACTTTGCTACTGCTGCCAGAAAGCAGTATACCAGAAATGGAATGGCTTTTAAAAAAGAGATTTAATAAGAATTCCTTGCATTCTAAGGAAGTGGAAATGTTCAAATTGAGGCACTAACAAGAGTTGCCTTCACTCCACAAAGACTGATGCCATCTAGAATCCCTCTGTCAATAGGGAAGTCATGTGGCTGACATTTGCTGATCCTTGTTCACAGTTCCATTGCTTCCAGCTTCTGATGTCAATGGTTTCCAGCTGCTGTGGAACAAAACTCTGAGTTTCATCTCTTAGTTTAGCACCTGCCAGGGCCAGAGATTACTCTTCAGGTTCTGGCTAATTCTGTGAGTCCTTGCTTAGCACCTGGGCTATTTTTGTCTAGCTCTCCAAACATCTACATTGGCTCTGTCAGCTCTGAAGCAACTGTTCTCCAAGTGTCTCTGTTGGCTCTGAACATTCTCCAAAATGTGTCCTCTTTTAAAGGATTCCAGTAAACTAATCAATACCCACCTTGAATGGGTGGAGTCACATCCAATCTAATTAAAAGGTCACATCCACAATTGGGCAGTCACATTTCTGTGAAGATAATCTAATCAAAAGTTTCTACCCTACAATACTAAATAAATCAGGATTAAAAGAAACAGCTGCTCCTACAAGACTGGATGAGGAAAAAGGGCATGGCTTTTCTGGGGTACATAATAGCTTCAAACTGGCACATTCATTTAGTGATTTTTCTGAGCTAAATCTATAAAGTCCCTATTCTTTGTCATGCATGACTACTGAGGTCTCTCCTCAATTAGCTTAGTGATCATTAATGAATGGTTGGAGATTTCCTTAAACACCTGGAACCATTAAGTTTCATTCTTTGCCAGTGGGCTCTTTGTACATGGTAGGTCATGCCATCTACACTCAGCCAGGCAGCTGGAAGTGTTTTCAGCTCTTTTTCTTAAACACTCTCTACATAGTCATAAACCTTTGGTGAATTGACAACATTCTGAAAAGAATGATTCTGACAATTTTTCAGTTTATAATTGCCTTCTTAGGGGAGTGAATTCAGGAGGTCCTTTCTCTGCTATTTTTAAAATTATCCTTTATCTTATTATTACAAATGCCTTATAATGATCTCCAATAGACTTTTCTCATTTATTTGCCTAGTGTTATTCTTAGGTCTTTTTGTTTTGCTCTGTGTAAAGTCTTTGAGGCAGAAAGCCTATTGGGAATAGGTATAAAGGGATATATAGGACTCATAGAGTTCCATTTGATGCCTATGGCATAAGGTGGAAAGAACAGGTAAAATGAATCTGGGATAATTAGGTTGCAAAATATCTACAAGAAGGAAATTGTACCTAAGCTGACCTAAGAAACCAGATCCTGGAAAAAGACATGAGGGCAAATAATAAAGTTTACATTACTGAATCAGCTTTCATGCCAAGTTCCATATTGCAAAAATAATATTACTCTAAGAATGGACCATTGCTACTCTGCCTGATTTCTGAGATGAAACCAATGAAATTTTCTTTCTCTGTCAAGAGGATAAAATTCTCAGTCTGGTTGTTTCTCAAAATTTAATTTTAGACTTTGGGCAAAAGTAAATTTAACAATTTAGAGTACAAACATAAGAAAAGTGAAAAAAGAGTGCCACTTCTCCTTTAAGACAACAAGCAAAGTACCTCTATTGGCAAAAATATATGGAAATGAATCGGAACTGCAGATGAGCTTTGTTTTACTAACTACATTTTTGTTATACTATCATTTTCATGATTGAATTGCTTTTGTATTTGTTATAATTTAGAAAGCGATGTTTTTTATTTCTTTGTGCAATGATAATTCTGATAAGAACACAGAATACTGTTATACAGTAAAGGGTTAATATTAACCTACTTCAGTATTGAATATATCTGGAAACCCATGATTTTACCACCCATGGTTATTGAATAATCACCCATATATTCACTTTCTATCATGGGATATGGAGGTGGGACTAGGGACTTTTTTTTTTTTTTGGCTTTTAAAAAAGGGAATTTATTAAGTTGCAAGTTTTTGGTTCTAAGGCCATAAAAATGTCCAAATTAAGGCAAAACTATGAAAATGTCCAAATCTAAGGCATTTAGGGAAAGATATCTTGGATCAAGAAGGCCAATGACGTTCAGGGTTTCTCTCTCAGCTGAAAGGGCACATGGTAACGTCTGCTAGTTTTTAATCCTGGCTTTTTGTTTCATGAAGCAACTCCAGGATGTTTTCCTTCTTCATTTCCAGAGATCTTGGCTGCGTAGGCTCTGTACCTGTTTCCAAAATGGGGTTTTGAAGAAAATTATCATAAAACTCTGTTCAGATGCCTTGACACACCATCATGCCTTTTAGCAAACAGAAGAAACTAACCCACGCCATCCCTCCAACGTGCCTTTCCTGGGTAAATAAAAAAATAGGCATGACTAAGGCAGGCCAGAAGTAGAATCATCTGACAGACTGCTATTTATATTTACATAATTCAGCTCTTCTGTGTAATAGAACATGTCTCTATCTAGTGGCCAGTATCTAAGGAAGAGGTAAAATAGGGGGATTGAACAGTAGTAAGTTTATGCTTCATTTGAATTTCTATGGGAAATCTCCCAAACACAAAGAGAATGATTAGGAATTTTGGAAAAAGTTACATAAATGCTTGACCTTAAGTTATAATTAAAAGACTGTCCTTTTTTGACTTTACAGACAACAGAACTTCCTACACTTGCAAGAAAAAGTATGTATCATAAAAGCTACTGATAAAGCAATATATTAATGTATTTTCTAATGTGCCATAGTATGAAAAATATGTGAATCCTATAATGATGAATTGATATTTATCAGTCTCCCTCTTTGTCTTTCTTCTTCTTCAACTTTCACTTCCACTTACATCTTGGATTTTTCAGTCATCCAAAGTTATTATTAAAAGATAATGATGGGCAATGGTGGCTCAGTTGCAGAGTCCTCACCTGCCATGCGGGAGACCCAGGTTCATTTCCTGGGTGCTTGCCCATGCAAAAAATAAAAAAATAATGATAATGCAGGAGAACTAGTTTGATTCTCTGTCCATTTATTCCCCCCAAAAAACAAACAATGTAAACAAACAAACAAAAATTCAACAAAATAGTGCTGAAATAACAGGATATTCACATGGAAAAGTAATGTAATGTGATCCTACTATAGCATAAAAAAAAAGAAAAGATCATGGTGGCCGTTCAGGAAGGGGCTTCATGGGGATAATGGGGAACATTAAGGGGTCTAGCCATCAGAGAAATAGCATTAAATACTGAAAACCCATTTTATCATGGAAAGCTATTTCATAACATGCCTTTGTAAACCTGGCTGGTAAACTCAGTAGCAAAAGAGCCAGGATGCCTGGATCTGTCTCTAGTAGTCTTCTTATGAAGGAAACTTGTCACCTGAAAAGGTCATATAGGAAGGAACCCAGTCACCTAAAAATTGAGATTTGGAACATGCAAGGATAAGAGGGTGTATTTTATTAGCCTCAACTCTGTATCCTACACACACCTGTCAGGAAAGAGAAGGGAGTTGGGAGAAATACCCTAACACTCTTTCACCTGCTCAATTCATAAAATATGCAGCAAAGACAAAGGTTTTGATTCAATATAGTATTTCTCAGTTTAGTATAATGAAAATCAATTAAAAGAGGATCCTATCACCACATTTCACTACATATAATTTTAAGAATGTCCTTGTTTATATATCAAAGTTGGAAACTCCTCCTCACACTTAGCCTAAGAGTAATAATGTAGATCTCTTGTTTATCATCTCTGGTAATAAGAAAAATAATATATCTTGAATACTTTTGTTATATATGCTAGTGTGGATTTAGAAAAATTACCTTCTCTGTTCAAATTTAAGATTTATTTTTAAAAATGTTCTATTTAAGATGCATTTATGTTAACACAAGTATTTTACAACATATAGTTGTCATCCCGAAGTCTGTTTTCAAACCAAGAGCTATTTTCTGTTAATAGGTAGGAAAAAAAAAATTAAGATATTTGGGGACTAAAGCAGAATAAAATGGACTTTCCCTGGTGTGGCCCTCAAACACTCTCAAATAGGTTGGAAGAGATTATGCTGCCTAAGCAACTTAAATTTCTTTGAATGTTGGCCCTAAACCTGTACAATTCTGTGCTAACTTAGGCAATATCTTGACTGCTGACAAATACATAACAGGAATCCCATTTTTACCCTGGTGCCTAAATACCAACCTTCCAAGCTTTGCTGCTGCTTACTTGTGCTTGCAACCTTTATGTCTAAAAGGCAATAACAATTTAAAAGACTACTGTTTTCTTATAGGCAAGATACTTTTTACAGGTACAAAATATGTATACAGTTAAGTAAGTAGAGGTATATAGAATTCTACAGATGCATTCTGCTTTGATCCTTGGCCCCTTTTAATCTATAATAGGACCGTTGGTCGCTAAGGAAATGATCACTCAAATTTGTTTCTTGGGTTTCTACTTTCAGCTCACCTGGGAACTGTCCCAGTTTCTATGCTCTTGTTGAGCCCTCCTGGCTCTCTGAGTCATACTTCTGCCTTAGCCCTTATTTGTATCTAAATTAATTTGTTCCTTTATTTCATTATTTATCCTTGGCCTCCCTATCTAAGACAGTTTGCACTAATAATCTTGTGTCTAATACAAAGCCATTCAATCCCTAGAAAGCATTAGTTTTTATTGTTGCCTATCAATTAATGCTGAATAATTAGTTCTACTCATTTCCACATATATGACCACAGGATTACCTTTCAGCAGGGAATGGGGTGAGAGGGTGGCTAATTTTGTGCCCTCATATTCCAGCTAGACAGATGCCTATGAAGATATTCAAATATTTTGGCTGTATCTATTTTGATAAATAGCTTGCTAGAATTATTTTCTGTATTTAAAATAAAATTGAGGTTGATAAGCACCAGATTTCTTTTTGCCAAAATGCTTGCAATATGGTAATGACTTTCTCATTTTTTGCTAAATAGTAACGAGCCAGCAATAAATCCTAAAATAAAATAAAGTAAAAAACTTCTGAGGGAATCTGAATCCAATAAAATATTATTTTAAAATATTTCACTGCAATGTAGAATAAATGAACTTGAAATTTATCTGAAATTCTAAATTTATTTACTATATTATCTTTATATATAGTAAATATAGAGAGAAATCATGATGATATTCCACCTATGTGTTCTTTGATATGAAACATTAATTGTTAGCCTCTGTTCCCAGAATACAGTAAATTGTTACATGACTTTCTTTTCCTTCCTGCTTGCCTCCTTACTAGGTAACTTCTGAAGAACTGAATAGTATAATTCAGAATATAATGACTTGGGTTGTGGCTACAGTGACCAGTATATTATACCCAGCCATCACAAAGTATGAAGAAAGGTTGCAAAATAATACATACCCAGTGTCTGATGACTCCATCCTTTCTTCAGATAGTTCAAGTTTCTGTAGCACATGCAGCGAAGAGTTTACATATGGAAGCTACACATCAGCAACAACTAAAACATTTCAGACAGGGCCCAGTACATTGGCAGTTGATGTATCAGTAAGGCAACCAACCACATCTTTAAAACCTCCTTCTGCCCATACAGAAAGAACAGTTGTGGGGAAAACATATCACAGAAAAGTACAGTCTGTAACCTCTGATGTTAAATATAATAAAGCCAGAATGATATACACATACCCTACCCTCAGAAATTGTAAATCTGACAGTCAACTTTTAGCATCATTTGAAACAGGTACAAAAAAATCTAAGGATGCTGCCACTGAAACAGATGGCTTTGAGAATCCAGTGTTTTCTGATCAAAAAACAAAAGCCATCAATGAGGTGAAGAATTTAAAGAATGTTTTTGTTAACTTTAAGTGTCACTTAAAAGGGGAAACGGAAATGATTTTAGAAAGTATTTTTCAAGAAATAATGTCCGATTTAACCCAAGCCATACCTTCTCTTTCTTCTGTTACTGCTGAAGTTTTTGTTGACCATGGGGAAGCGGAAAAAAGAGACTTGCTTTCTAATGTTGATATCTGCTCAGTAGCTGCTGAGATTGTGGAAAATATGCTTGAGAAGTTAGAGTCTGCAGTCGAGAAAAAATGTGTTAAGATGTTTTCACAAGAAGATCTATCTGTCCACAGTAAACCAGGTATAACAGCTAGTAGAGAGTATTTCATTCTATCAGATGGAGAAACTTTACAAGCTTCATCGCCTTATACTTTGGAACCAATGTGTGATATTGCAGAAGATATGGTGCATTCCATTTTAGAAAAGCTTATGACTTTTGCATCTTGTAAGCAAAATGAACTACCTCATCTTGAAGACACAACTAAACTCTCTGGTCAGCCACAGAAGACAGATCCAACATACACGTTCCTTCAAAGAGCTGACAAAAATAAATCTAGTACTGAAACTGAAGATGGCAATTTAATTGCTAAAGAAGAAATACAAAATTTAATGTCAAATGTTTTTTCCCAGTCCTCTCTGGTTGGTTACATAGAGGAAGCAATCAGTACCATACTAGGTTATGTACAAACTGAACTTAATAATGAGAGACTTATTGCATCTGAAGAAACAGTGGTACTCCTTCAATTACTGGATGACATCTTCACTCATCTCCGCCAGGAGCCAGTGAAAGTTGTTCAAAAGGGTAAACGCCCCAGACTTAGAAATCCTTCGGACACTGAAGAAAAGTACAGACTCACTGGCACTAGATTATGTAATGAACCAAAATCCGGAAGGCCATTTCCACCTATTAATGTTCCTGGCATGGTCCTTTATTCTGAGGATGATAATGAAGAAATAGAAAAAATTGTGAAAAATGTGCTTGATTCATCTGTCAAAAATGAAAAAGCCAAATTACAAGGCCAGATTCCCGATCATCAGTTTACAAAGGGAAATGTTTGTTTCCAATACAAAAAAAAAATTAAACCACCTACAGTGCCTGATTGTCGAAGCAAAGTTGCATTTCGTGATTGGGGATTAAAGACTGACCTCCCTTCTTTTAATGATGAGGAACTCTTAAAGAAAAACCCCTGCATGAATAAAGATATTTTAATCTTCAGTCAAGATGAAAAGCAACAAATACAGAAGGCTTCAGAAAACATAGTTAAAAGTATTTTAACAGAAATGATCAAGGACAGAGTTTCTGTTCATCTGGGCCACTTAGACAGTAAAAATGTCAAAGAAGCATCAGTTTTTGCCTCAGGAAAACCCCAATGTCTGTCACATCAAGAATGGATGGACCAGATGTTCTCTGCATCAGAAATCAGTGCAGTGGCTCAAGAAATAACAGATGCTGTGTTAAATATACTTTATAAGGCTTCAAGCTGCATTCCCAATACCATCACAGCTTCCATTTCTACATCAGTACAAACTTCTCTAGGTAATTCTGACATTCCCCACATGGTCAAAGAAGCACCAAATAAAAAGCCATTAAAAATATGGTTTGACAGCGAAAAGAAAGTAAAATATTTATCTTCACTCAATAAAGATCCTGCAGAGCGATCCTTATTACAAGATGGAGAAAGTGGACCTGACCTTATAGATGACATTAGTGATAAGATCATTAATACAATTTTTAAAAAACTTAAGTTATTTGTTTGTCCAAAATTGCAAATGACTTTCAAACCTTTACTAGCCAAGCAATCTGCATTACGATGTCAACTTAGTGCTTACACGAGCAAAGTTGTAAACATTGTTTTGCATGCTATCCAGAATGAATTGGAACTCAATAAAAAAAATGTAAATATTAGGGATATAAACTCTACCAAAATCCCTAGAGGTACAGGATTTTGCGATGATGCTGATAAATTAGAACCTCCTGTCACAAATTTTGATGATGACTTTATGGCAAGTCCATTAATAACTTGTATTTGTGAGATATTATCAAGCAGAAGTGCAGATCAAAGCAATGTTCTACTCCCTTCAAATCAGCCAAGGACTGAAACCTCATATAAATGTGACACTGTTGATGAACAAAACATTTTGCCAAGAAGGCAGGAAAAAAAATGTATTTTCTCTCATTTTCCTAGTGTACATGGAGCAGCTACTCCTGAAATTCACAAATATTTGGCTACTCCGTGTTCTCTCCATAGTGTCTGCAGTGGAAAGGATCTCAAAGAGTATGCCAGATTGCAAGTGTTGGATAGAATTGGAGAAACCCTATGTGAAATGTTATGCAATCTCATAGGAATTCATCCTTTCCCTAACCCATCTTCTAATAAGCAAAATAGAGAGAAAGCAAATGAGAATCAGCAAATGACCACCACATTACAATCTAATATTCAGCTCATTTCCAAAGCAATTTTGAAATATATCCTTGAAAAATTATGTAGTGTTGACATGGATAGCAGTTTAGCAAGTCCTGGAAATAAAGCTGTCTCAGAGGACCTTGACATTGACAGCTTACCATTTGATTCAGTTATTGAGGAAATGGCCAGATGCACTGACATAATCTCTAGCATGGTGTCCAGAATAATCCAGGAAGGTAATAAAGAGGAGCTAAACAACAAGGCAAAAACTACTGCTACCGTATCTTCCAAAACAGGGAGCACAAAAGAAATGCATTCAAATAAACTGAAAGCTGTAGCTTCAGATATTTTTAATATGGTTTTTGCTAAATTAGAAGGGTTTGCCAATAGAAATTTAGAAACTCTGGATGCTATTAATGATGGGAATGAAAAAAGCAATAACATGGACTGGGAATGTCAAAGTCCCAGTATTTCCACAGATACACATGAAAAACTATTGCAGTCTGTTTTATACATGCATGCAAAGAAAGTATCAAGTACTATTTTGCAGGCTATACAAACTGAATTAAATGTGAACTCATCAGATTTGAGGACAAGTGTAAAAAACCCACCACCTGAGAAACAAATGCTTAAGAATACAGTCAATTTAATTTTAGATGCAGTATCTTCAAATATGTTTGATGAAACTGAATCTGAGAGAGACTTTGAAACGTACCGATACAAGCCTACTTATGGAAATTTTCTTCCTGGAGGGGCTGAATCAGATTCATTTGTAGAAGATGCTGCACATACAGAGAAAGAATGCATTGAAGAAAAAACACCATCAGGAGAAGAAACTAAATCAGATTCTCCTAAACAATGGGTTCTAGAAAGAACCTTAAACAAAATTGAAGTCGAACTCAAAGAACCACAAAAATCTCCAGTTGTGCCCATTATAAGAAATATTTTAAATGAAATTTTTCAAAATGCTTTAGTCAATCAGTTAAATATGTTTCCTCTCCCCCACTCTCATATAAGTGACATCCCTCATAATACTGATGAACCAGTTACCCAAACATCCTTTCATTTCATGGATAAAATGGCTCCTTTAGTGTCGGAAGCAGATGTAACTATTGTTGCAGATGATGTTGTTAGAACAGTATTTCATAAGCTTTATTCAGCTGCCATGACAGAGAGAAATGCAAGGGAAGATAGGTATAAAACTATCACCTTTTCAGCAAATGTTTCTTTTTATGAATACACCAGTATAGGAAAGTCCTCTGTTACTATGCTGGACAGAAATCCCTGTATGTGTCAGTCTGGATTTAATGTTGATAAACAGGCCACAGTAAATGTAGTTGAAGATATTATACAGACAATATTAACAAATTTAGAAACTTTTGCTACTTCCAAAGTAAAATCTCTCTTTTGTCCTCAAGTCAATTTTACAGTTCCACTGGCTTTACCTATTCAGCAGGATAAGAGTATGTCAGTCAAAACATTATCAGCCAAAGATCCATATTCTGAAGATCGATTTTCCTGTTACTCAGTGGATGAAATTAAGTCAGAAAACACCAACTCAATATGTCAGCTCTCTTTGTCTAAATTAAATACCTATGCAATAGAAGTAACCAGAAAAATTTTACAAGGAATCAAACATGAATTAGATAAAGAAACAGAAAGTCCTACTCATAACGTTGTAGTTTCTGAAAATATTGCAAGTCAGATTGTTAACACAGTGTTAGATATTGTATCCTCTAAAGGCAAATGCGTGAAAAGGAATTCTGACGAAGAGATTGATTCAAATCTGCAAGAAGGTTTTACTGAGAAGCTATTCAATAAAACTGAATATCGAAAAGTACTTCAGTTTCAAATACAAGATACCATTGAAGGTGTCTTACATGATATTTATGAAAAAACCCTGGATCAGAATAATCTCTTACTTGACACACCCACTCTGAAATATAACATGGATGATAAAGATTCAGGAGCAAATTCTGAAATGTTCATTGAGAATGCAAATAAGAGTTTCCCAAAACTTTCAATTCCTAAATCAGATGTTGTTATGATATCCAGTGATATAGTGGATATTGTTCTACATAATATCAGTTCTGCTGTCATGCTTGGCATAAATACAAAGGATTGTACTTTTTCAAAATTGCCCCTGTCCCTTTGTGAATTGCTTCCGAGAACAGAGTGCCAACAACTCCTTCTTAAGGGGTCAAAATGTGAAAGAAAAACAGTGTGTTTTCCATTTTCAGGACATCCAAAATCAGCTCGTGCTGAAGACAATCAGTCAACTAGAGCAGAGGAAGAAGATAATAAGAAATCTGTTCCTGACTCATGTGAAGAAAATGCTAACTTCATCACTAAAACTATTTTCGATCGGTTAGAATCTTTTGCCACTGAAAGAATAGATTCATTAATTACTCTCGCTTTCCAGACTAAAGAAAAGTCATTTGTTAGCTCAGACCTTGAAAACTGTAAACAAAATGACAGTGTTTTTCATGATTCAAGCCAAGTTGAATCAGATGTGACTATACTGAAATTATCAACAGCCGAAACCATTCTTGACAAAGAGCTCACAGATTCCACTTTTGCTAGTTATAGAGAAAAACTTGGATCCACAATTCCTTTATCACAAGCTCATCTTAAGGAATATGCTGTCATCATTGCCAGTGTCATTTTGAAACTTATTAAAAATGACTTAGATCTAGAAATCCAAAAGATGTATCCATGTCCAGAAAATGTTTCATTCCAAGAAAACATTTTTGCGAGTGAAATTATCAACAATATCTTAAAGATTTTATATAATAAAAGATCTGTAAAGGAAATCAGCTTTTATGCAAAACAGAACCCTATTATGTTTTCACAACTAACTGTATCAGATGCAATGTTGCTGGGTCAAAGAGAGAAGGAAAAAAATGCTAAATTATCTCTGTTTTCAAAGAACCCATTAGAACAGAACCAAGTGACATCAGAAACGGAAAGCCAGATAATGATTTTGGAAGAAATATTTATGAGAAGTGGAGAATCAAGACAGAAAGAGAAAATTGCATTGATCAGTGCAGTGGAAGAAGTTTTAAATAAGGTGTCTCAAAGAGTAGTGGAAGTCGTAGGACATTTGCCTCCATTTCATGAAATCCCCCACTATAGATTTAATTCTAAAATTAAAATATCAGATATAACACACAAAAAATCCTTGCAATCCCATATCAACAGGGTAGCAAAGGACATAGTTGAAAGTGTTTTGGGGAAAATGTACGGTGTAGTTGTGACACCCTTAAATGTAAGTAATAAAAGCAGGGGAGAATTAAAAGCATCTGACAACAGTGATGCATTACCACCAGAACCATCATGCCTCAAGGGAACTAAACAAGCAGGAAAAGGAAATGATCCCTCTAGATACATGATACCACAGGTTTATCCTTATGTACGTAGTCAAAACGTGTCTTTATTGGAAAACACCTTTATGCAATACTCTCCATTGCAAGTGGGGAAAGATTTAGTACAAATGGTTCTTAATAAGATCACGAATTTTACCACACTGAGTTTAGAAGAGAGTTCATGCCCTGAACGTTGTCCTGATGATGTGCAACCGCTAAAGCTACATAGTTGTAAAGTCAGTCCTAAGGGAAGCCCTAAGTCAGGTTTTAAAGCAAATTTAAAAGCAAGAGCAAAAGTTACCTCTTTGCCTAAATTTAGAACAAAACCACACCTTGGACCTAGTGGGGCTAAGGATAAAAGCAAGACTAAATTAGTTTCTGGAGAGAAGACTCCAAAAGGGAGCCGGTCCAAGACTGCCATTGGACCACCACACATCCTGTCAACAGGAGATGCCAAAAACTTACTGGAAACAAAGTTGCCCACTTTGAAACTAAAAATGTATGCCAAGGACATAATAAGTAATATACTGAAAATGATTATGAAGGAATTTGAAAATGTAAAACAGAATAGAGCAATGGTAGATGGACAAGCCTTACCATCTGATCAAATCATGGCAGCAAGTGAAACAGTTAATACAGTCTTGCAAGGATTACATGTCTCAAATAACCACAATTTGGTTTATCCAATCAAATTCTCACATCTGGATGATCCCATACTCTCTCAAGGAAATATAGGTATAAAGTCCCTGTCCAAACCACAGGCATGTTTTTTCTTAGAGAATGTTTCTTCACAGCTAGAACAGATTTTTCCTAAAGAAGGTATATTTAAAAAAATGTTTGATAAATGGCAAACAGAATCAAGTGACATTGAAAATGAGAAATATAAGCTCTTGATTATAGTTGAGAAAGTTTTGACTGAAATTTCAATAAAAGCAAAAGAGCTAGAGCATCCTATTTCACTTTTAAATGTACCACCTCCAGAGGCATGTGAAAGCAGGTCCTATAATCGTTTTAAAGGAGCTTCTAGTAGAGTTGAGGATTCTAAATCACAAATCAACATGTTTGGAAGGGAAATTGTTGAAATGCTATTTGAAAAATTGCAGCTATGTTTTGTGTCCCAGCTGCCCATGTTAGATAATAAAGACATCCCAGCAGTCGGCAAAGAATGTAATACTGCTAAAGGTAAATATGATTTTCCAACAAGGCACATCCTCAGCAATGTACCAATTTATAACATAAAATCAAAAGACCATATTTCTTTGGGTTCTAGCAACCAAATTGTTCGAGAGATTATTGAAAGGATTTTAAATATGTTAGAGACATTTGTGGATTTGCAGTTTAAATGCGTCTCTAGATATGAGTTTTCTGAAGTAGTGAAAATGCCTATAGAAAACTTTTTTCCTGCCGAACAGAGACTATTAAGCAAGAGGATGTTACCAAAGTTACAACCATTAAAAAAGTCTTCTGATGAATCCAAGTCAAGTACTATTTCCCAACAAAACATACAGAATATCTTTCTACAAGTTCATTCTTTCCACTCAGAATTGCTTACATATGCTGCTAATATTGTCAGTGACATGCTTGGTATAATTAAAAACAAGCTAGACAAAGAAATAAGCCAAGCCAAATCATCTTCAATAAGCATATTGGAAGAGAGCATTATAGCAAGTGAAATCATCAGCACACTGATGGACCAGTGTAGTCATTTGAATGAATCATTGATCAAAAACCTTCCAAAGGAAAGTTTGTTTGAAGGAGATGAGAATTCCTACATTGTTAATCAAGTAGAATTAGTAGCTAATATGAAAATGCCCACATCAAAGTTGAGGGAGGCTAGTTTTGGGAATAACCTTCCACAAATCAGTGTTCCTGACTTGGTGTATTATTCAGAAGAAGATACAGGTAAAAAGTACAGGACTTCATCAAATTTACCCTCATACATCAAATCATCCACATTATTAGGGGACGCTATTGAAAACTCAGAGCCAATGGGAAGTCCTGATTCAGAAACGATACCATCATGCTCTAGAAAAAAAGTACAAGGCCACAGCTCAAGGAAAACTAACTTTGGTCATTTTGATCAAGCCCTGAAAGGAAACAGCTTTCTCCCTGAAGGCAGCATCTTACAAAAACTGTTTAAGAAAGCGAATGACTCCACAGACACAGCCCTAGAGCAAGTCATGTCTTTCATAGAAATGGGAAAAGGTGAAAATCCAGGAGTGTTTCATTGTGAGAGCCTAAAACCTGTTACTGAGGCAAGCCAAATTCAGACAACAGTTTCTCCACTCAAAATATGTTTAGCTGCAGAAAACATTGTCAATACTGTACTGTCAAGCTATGGCTTTCCAAATCAACCACACGTTAATGAAAGCATGGAAACAATGAAACCAATTTTCATATCAAAGCAAAGCCCTTTTTCTGTACCCTCTGAAGAACAAAAGAATGAGGAGAGAAATTTGTTTACAATGTGGGATAAAAGAAACAACTGTATACCAGAAGAAGAAAGCAAAAACCCTGAAGACATCAGAGGGGATTTTTCATTGTTACATAAATGGAAAAATAAAAATTCTCCAGATATAAAGAAAATGGGAACACTGAAAGAAGTTGAAGTCTTTGCTTTTGCTGATCATGAACTGGGCCCAAATGAAATCCATCTGGTAGCAAGATGTATCACCAGATCTATAGTTACACATTTCCAGAACGTCAATACCAGAGGTAAGCAAGAGGTGAGAACCTGCTTTTAAAAAATTGTCCTCATTTAGGAAAAATAGTCAATGATATATTTAAAAGATATACTTCCTATCCAAGAAGCTGTGCCCCTCCCCCCTTTTGTGAAAATGGCATTGGTGATGGGGTGACTTTCTAATTGCTTTTTAATCAATTAGGATTCTAAAAAAAAAAGTTGAACATATGTATGGTTTGAATTTGAAGGGATATTGCTCAGTTTTCTATATTTGCCAATGAGAGAAAATGAGACTACTTTAAAACAGGATTTTGATTGAACATGACATATGGACTTCCAATGCATGTTTAGAGTTCTTATAAAAGATTTCTTTATTATAATCATACTACATGTGTATTTAAATGATTCAACTTCTTTTTTTAAATGTACAGTTGAAGTCCTTGCCATTATTATTCAATTCATAAGAACAGTGGTACTAAACACCTTGTTTTATTTGCTTTGTGGTACTCTTACTTAAAATTCCTTTTAGGTATAATACTCTAAACATATATCCTTACAAGGATGATATTTGCACTACCTTTTAAAAATGCTTCTATGTGTATATTAGACTGAACTATATGTAATAGTTTTTTTTTTGTATGCCAAAAAGCGATGGTTATTGACAGTTTCATAAAGTTTAATCATAATGCAAAAATAATCTTGGAGTGGATTCATAGTTCCAGTTACTAATGATCAGTTGCTGCATTACCAATCCAGATACACCACTTGCATCATTCAAATAGAAGAACACATACTACCAGTTCTACCCACCTGCACAAGGAAGAAATTTCTTATCCTTAGAACTGGTATTCTATAGAGGTAGACAGTGTTAACCTCTGCAACCGTAAACTCATAATAGGCTTTCTCCAGCTATAGCCAAATTGATTTTAGAGAACTAAAAAGAAAACAAAAACAAAGAAAAGAGTCCATGATTTCACTCCCTTGGTACCTGGCTCTTTTTATCAAATTTATTCTCTTTTCTTAGGCATGTCTGGAACTTTCCACTGCCTTTGCTCATGCTCCTTTTTCCACTTAGAACACCCTTTTTCTCACTCCCTCACCTCTATGGGGCCAAATCTTGTCTAGCCATCATGGTGCAATTAAAGCCTCTCATGTCTACAAAATCTTGCCTAATGCCACATCCCAGCTCAAATGCGGCATTCGAGCCAATAAATATTTGTTGAAAGGGTAAAAAAAAAAAATTCCTTTATCAAAAATAAGTATTAATAAAACACTATTTACCTAATTTTGTATAAAACTTAAAATGCCAATATTTAACATATATGAAAATAAGTTCAAATCTAATTCTTTTGACTGGTTTTTAAACTGATTTTATTCAGTGCTTAAATGACTCTTTGGCAAATTGCTTTTCTGAGGGTCAGAGTTCTTATCTGAAAAGTGAAGGACTTGGTATTTTTCAACATTGTACTAAAGGTGCACATAGAGTTAAAGGTGGAAAGGAGAGAAAAGGTCCTGGATGGAAGAAAATTAAGAAACAGGCCTTTGTCTCTCCTCCAAAAGCATACCTTCATTTGGAACCATGCAATATATAAAACATTGCCTAGGTACAGTTGAAAACATTATCTAATAAAGAGCTATGCTGTATTATTAAATTCTGAAGCAACTCTGAGGGAAAAAAAAACGAGTATACTACTCTGGCTTCTAGAAGCTAACTGTCCCAATTATATATATGATTTACAACAAATCTGTTAAATAAAGCAAAGAACTGAGTTCTGTGCCTGACTGCACTGACCCATTTTTTTGATAAACTCTAATCTGGGGATTAAGATATGACTACCAATTATTTTTGTTAAATTGATATTGCAACAAAACTCCCTAGCCTCCTAAAAGTAATTCATACATTAATGAATTACTTAATTCACAATTATGTTGAATTACATAATTCAAACATTAACTGTTTGACTAAACAGATTTTTAAAAGAATATATGAGGTCTCTGGAGATCACTGGAGACATGTTAAGATGTAACACTAAACCTAAAGATCATTTTTCTGTCACAAGATTTCTAGCTTTTTAGAGCTCGTTACCATCCAAGCAAGATAGGCATCAACACTTAACTTAGAAATTTGGAATCTTTAGGGCTATGTTATCACTTTCTGAGAAATAATAAGATTCCAAAGGTGGGAAATGAATGCTGGAAGAAACCCAATTCCTTTATTGACTAGGGTTTTCTTTTTCTTTAGTGTGAGGTACACCCAAGATGAAATTCATATATAAATAATTGCCAACATATTGAATTTCCCTATTTTCCTTAATGCATGTTAAAATGGTAACATTTTCTTTTTAAGTTTCCAGTGAAGAGACGGTGTCTCTTGTTTCCACATTGTCAAGGAAAAAGTATGAATCAAATCAGCTTCTAAGAGGCATACATCGTGATTCTTCGCTTCATCAGTTTTGTGAATACCTCACTGAGTTGGTCATTTCCCATATAATTTCCCATTTTTCTGATGGCACCAAAGAGACTCAAGCAAAAGTGGAAGTATTGGAGAGTCAAGAAGCAGCGTTTAAGGAGATTATTTCAATTTATTCCCAGGTTTTTGAAAGCAGGTCAATTCCTATTGGAGAACTTGCTTTAAGCATTTCTGAAATCATTATTCAAATCCTTTTTAATAGTAACATTATAAAGGCTGACATTACACAGCAAATGGTCTCTATAAAACCAAAATACATTTACTCCCCAGGAGTAGCTGCTTCTGACTTTGATGATCTCTTTCAGGATCTCTTGGTAGGAGTGATTCATGTACTGTCCAAAGAAATAGGAATAAATCATCACCTTAAAAGCAAAGGAAGAAACAAATCATTTTCTATGCTGAGGAGCCATAGTATTCCCATTTGCAACAAAGCAAATGCCATGGAAAGACAGGCAGGCTCCAGAGAATGTGACTCATATACACACCAAACTGATGAACTCATTCAGAAAAATAAGTTAAATTATCTGGCACATAAGTTAGACAATCTGGTTGGTAGCCTAAAAACACGTGAATCCAAAGAAGTAGTTAATAAAGTTTTTAATATTGTTTTAGACTTATTTTTGCCAGATGAATGTGCAGATGATTCTATGAATTCTGGTAAAATAGCAAAACCATTTTACCCATCCTCAAATAGTCAGCAAAGTCATAGCACACTTGGAAATAACCTAGGTCTCTCTCCCAAATCAGTTTTTCTTCTCAATGTTGTATGTGAGAAACTTATTACAACACTTTTGGAAAAATGCACCAGCACTGTCTTACCTGATGATGACCCTCTTTCTGATGAAATATCAACAAAAAAATGTCAACTTTTAAAAACACTTCAAAGTGTAGAAGATGAAGAATTGGATTATTGTAAAGGAGCAATGGACTGTGAACCATTTCAAGGAGATTACATGTCAGACTTTTTGGAAAATCTGGCAGAAATGGATCAAGACTTATTGTCATCAGAATCTGCGCTTACTCTTATATCCCATAGTTTGGTTAAATCACTGATGGAAAAACTAACCCACAGTATACAGCAAGCCCCCCAAAGTCTGCCTTTTGCAAACAAACATTTGAAGCATAAAACAAGACAAATACAGTCTAATTTCACAAAAGCAAAAAGACCTGAATTAACAGAATTGGAGCAAGATAAAAACTGTTTAGGATTCATGAGTTATGACAGTAATCCTTTGACAGGATCCCTGAATGATCCTAGTGTGGTAGGTTCCAAAACACCATTTCACAAGCAGTTTTCAGTAAAACCTTCATATGCATCACCTTTTAGAAAACAGAAAACAAATGAAGTAGATACAGCAGCCATCTATAAGATACTATATCCAAGAGACATGAATGCAGGTGTTTATTCAGCCACATTTTTGGAGGAAATAATTTCTGAGCTCTTTTTTAGTCTCTCTACCTCATGGAGCAAAGATGCAAACATCACTGAGGCTCAGTTCACTGAGATGAATACATTATTTGTCAATGCCGTGGTGAATGAGTTTAATAAGAATAGAGTCATGGTTTTACAGAATGCTGAAGAAAAGTTATATTTTCCACCAGTCCATAAAAAAGCAGTCACTAAGATTGTCAACACAGTTTATAATGATGTGTTGCAGCAATATAAATTGAAAGTGGCCTGTGGTAATTATCTGGCACATGACAATACCTCAATAGCAAAGCAAATAACTAATAGCATATTGCTAGAGATTGTAGACTACCAACTCCCATCTTACCTCAGGGGAAAGCTCATACCTACTTCTTTATACCTTCTTAAAGCTGAAATTATATTGCAGAAACTCCAAAAAAAACTGAGAGAATTTAATTCCCAGCCCAAGCCTTCAACTGGCTACATCACCATGTTATCACACTCATTTTTAGAAGATGTCATCAGAAGGCTTTTATCACAACTCATTCCCTCACCCAGTGAGGCTTCCTTTTTTGAAAAGAAATATTTAATGAGTTCAGATTTTAATGAAATGTCCACCCATATAATTAGAAAGGTTATGTCAGCCATTTCAAAACATAAAATTTGGTTCACTATATATGATAATCAGTATTTATGTACTGGAAAAAATCTCCAAAAAATGGTGGACTCTGTTTATAGTAATATATTACAAATGTCTGACTCCCTTATTTCAATACAGAAAAGTATAATAAGCCAAAGCCCAGTTATAGTTGACCAAATAGCCAGTTTTATTATCCAAGAAATTATTGAAAATCACCTTCAACCCTTTTTAGGTGGAGAGAGTTTACCTCGTCCAAGCACTCCAATGGATGAAATATCTAATATGGTTAAACAGGTTCTCAGTGAAGTCACAGAGTCACACAGAACCCAAAAACCATCACCCTCAGGAGTTTGTCCAGATGCATTTGTAGGGAAAATTGTTGCCAGGTTTTTATCAAAGATCTTCTCCCCAAACTGTCACAGTGAATTTGAGTTGGAAAAAATGACCCAAAAAATAGTGAATTCAATAAATAACCATTTTGAAAAGCTAAAAATTGGCATTCTACATGATGACAAAGAGCAGTCTTTCCCCTCTGTAGATACAGATATTGTGGATGAACTTGTTACCTCACTTTATAAGAATGTTTTAAAACAGCATGGGCTTGACCCTGAGGTTGATAAAGAATCTAAAAACAGTGAACTTTTTGTTGAGAATATTACCAATTTAATTATACTAGCTATTTCAGATTATCTTCTTCATCCGCTGCTTTCTGGGGATTTACTGGCTTCTTCCTATTCTACTTCAAAGCCTGAGAATACTGTTCAAGGCATCCTTAGTACCATTAGTAAATCTACCACACCACGCCAGAGTTTATCTCCATATAACACCCTGTTGCCATACACGTTTTTAGAAGATATGATCAGAGTACTGTTACGTAGAATCTTTCCTTCTGCCTCTAGCGTGCTTTCAAACAGAGATAGATCCGGAGTGAATTTCAATGAAATCGCTTCAAATCTAATCAGTAATATTAGGAGGAAAATTTCCCAACATAAAATTCTACTTTCAAAAGATGAAGAAGAAACCAAGTATGTTTATTCAGACGATTATGTTCAGCATCTTGTTGACTCGGTATTCAAAAACATTGCTCAAGAATCAGTTGAACAAAACATCTCAAGTAGTAACGATGCTCTTATTAATAGAATAGCAGGTTTTATTATTAAAAATATCTGTCAACAACATCTTCAGCCATTTGTGGATGGAAAGTCATTACCTACTTCATTATACACAAATTTTGATGATGAGAGAAGGCAAGTTTTTTATGCCAATGTTTATCCTGCAGCCTTTTTGGAAGATGTGGTCTCTGGGGTTTTAAGCAAAATATTCCACAGAATGTTAGGCATTGTGCAAACAAAATCAGTAAGAGAAGATGAACTGTTCGAAACAGCTGAAAAACTCATATACTTGATAACAGGAGAATTCTCAACAGCCCAAGTTAGTGTCCTGGAAAATGCTGAGAAAGAATTGTGTTTGCCTCCACTGGATAGAGAAATAGTCATAAAAATTATTGACATGGTGTACAGCAAGGTTTTGCAAGAATATGAAATGGAAATAATACCCAATAAGGATTTTCTAAATGACACAAAGACACTGGCTACAAGGGTAACTAAAACCATCCTGGCTGAAATTTCTGATTTCCAAATTCATCCAGATGTTATAGCAAAGCTGCCTTTTAAGTCATATTCTAAGCTCAGTGCTGATGTTTTGATAGAGAGAGCCAAATATGACATTAGTAAATCAAGTCTCCAAAGACAGGCTTCAACATTATACACAACTATGTTGTCACATACACATTTAGAAAAAATAGTTACTCAGCTTGTATCTCAGATGAGCCTATTGGCCTCCAGTGAAGAAGACCCAGATACTTCTCAATCAGGCTTAAGTAATACAATCATGAAACTGATTAATGAAATCATGTTGATAATTTCAAAACATGCAATATGCATTACTAAACATGGAAGTGAAAAACAAAGCATGATTTCAGAAAAAGATATCCAGTCTATGGTTGATTCCATTTATGCTGATCTTTCATATTCAAACTTACACCAGACTCTTACAAAAGATAAAAAAGGCATAAGTAGCATGCCTGTATCAAAAATAGCAAGTTTTATAATAAAAGGAATCTTTAACCACCATATTCAGTCATTTTTATCTGACAGTAAAACTCTCTTTACAGCTGCATTTGATCAAACTAATAAACAGAAAGTAATAGATCCTAAACAAAGAGAATTGTCTCTCATTGTGAACTCAGCTGTCTTTTTGGAGGAAGTAATTTCTGAGCTTTTATGTAAAATCCTTTTTGCATTCTCACATAATGTCCTGGCTGCTGAAAATCCAGAGAAAGCAGAAGCCAAAATTACTGACACTGTTACGACATTAGTAAAATCAATTGTTCTGGAATTCAACACATCAGAGATTTTAGTTGCAGATAACTTTGATCAAAATCTGTGTTTTTCAGAAGGATATAAGGAAATGGTTTTCAAAACAGTCAATTTAATTTATGAAAATATATTAGCTGAATATAAATCTCTGGTTCAAGTGTACAGGGCTATACAAAGTGACACTATTTGTTTTGGAAGGAAAATATATCATTTGCTATTGGGGGAAATTTATGATTATCAGGTTCAGTCACTAGTTTCAGGAGAATTAGTATCTTCTTCTTATTCTTCCCCTAGAGCTGATACTATCATCAGAAATGTACTCAGCATCATCCTGAAGGATAGCTATTCCTTGCCATCATATGTTACTGTATTGCCTCGTTCCCTTTTAGAAGATGTGATTTACAAACTTCTAGTTCATATCTTCCCTTCAGCTGACACTGAAAATGAACTAAAAGAGGAGGAAGTGCCACCTGATTATGAGTTTGTAGATGCAGCTTCAAAACTGTCTGATGAAATTATAAAAGAAATTTCTGAGCATGAAATTCGACTTGCCACAGCAGAAGAGAATGAGGAAAGTACACCATTAGAAGTGATTGAGAATTTGATTGACTCCATATGTAAGAATATTTTGAAAAAATCTGAATTCCTAGCTGAAGTACAGAAAGATTCAAGCAAAAAAGGAGGTCCCTTCCTCAGTAAAATAGCTGGCTTCATTATAAAGGAAATCATGGATCATCATCTGAAGCCATTTTTACATGGTGAAGAAACATCTCCCAATGACTTGTCTGATTATGACCATGTCTCTGTCCTAGTTAAAAATGGTAAAGAAAAGACACAGTCTTCTCTTTATTCAGCTACATTTCTGGAAGATGTAATTGTTAACCTTGTTCATAAATTTTGTTCTCTTCCAAGTATTGCTGAAGATTGTAAGAAAAAAGAAATACAAGAACCAGACATTGTAGGGTTAGCGATAAAATTTGCAAATGCCCTGATAGGGGAATTTAGGAAAAGTGAAATTAAAGTTCTACCAAACGCTGAAGAAATGTTTTGTTTTCCACCAATTGATAAAGAGACTGTTGATAAAATATCCAATTTTGTGTATGATCAATTTATAGGAGACTATGGATCTAGTGATATTCAGAAAAATGATAAAAGTAATGTTGTTATAGAAATGATTTCTGCTTTAACCCAGAAAGCAATCTCTGCTTTTAAGATTCAACCACTTTTTTCAGGAGACTGGTCTTCCATGTTCTTTTCATTTCTAAATCCAGATAATATCACCCAAAGGGTTCAACACCTACCACAAAAAACCTCTACACAGATAAACAGATCCTTAAAAGAGAACCAACTTACTTTGTCAAAACAATCATGTAAACATGCTTGTCTAACTGCAAGCCAGAAAAACACAGTAGACCCTTTGGAAATAGATAAAGATAAAATAAGTGCAAAGGAAAGTTTCAAAAATGAGGAGACATCGATGAAAACAGGTGACATTTATGATCCAGTACTTACTTCTTTCACCGGCATTATGAAAAGCAACATGGTTAACCTGATGTCAGAATCAGCTGCAAGTATAGCAGTTAAGAAGAAAGAGGATGAAAAGAAAATGGGCATTTCAATTGAAAAATGCAATGGGAATTTATCAAAAATTACTTTTCCAAGTACTGGTATGAAAAGTCAGGATACTCAGGAAACAGATCCAACATTTAAAAATAATGAAATTGAGAAGAAAACCACATTAACTCCCCAAGATGACGGGCAAGGTGATGAGGAGCACACACAAATTTCATTAGCTGCTGATGCTACAAAATATGAAAAAGTAGTACAGGGACCAGATGATGTAAAGGAGAGTGACAAGAGCAGAGAAAGTTCACTTAAAAAAGATGACAAGCTGTTTAAATTATCTTCTCTGAAGTCCAAGGAGAGAAATAAGGAGAACACAATGGTGAAAACTTTGAAAGTAGTCTCCCAAAAGCCAAATAATGAAGGGAAGAGAGACTCTCTAGCCCAGACAGTTATGGATGAGGGAAAATACATGGATTATGAATGTGTTCAAAATGTCATTGAAAATATTTATGACAATGTTTTAGAAGTATCTTTGCAAGACTCAGCAGATAATTCAAAATCCCAGGGTCTCCCAGATGATAAAGCAGATGATAAAGCATTGCGTGTAAGTCAAGAGGTTGGCAAAGATTTTACACAGTCTTTTTCAGCAAAGGATTTCTCCCCCTCAATTAATAAATATGTCCATGCCAAAGAGAAGGTGGAAGAAAAAGAGAATGTCGAAAACATTAACAGTGAACCAGGTAAACCAGGCAGTCAACAGTACTCATCAAAAAATAAACCTGGAATTTTTCCTGCTAAATTTTTAGAAGATGTTATCACTGAAATGGTTAACAAGTTGATCTTTTCTTCTTCACCAGAAACACAAACACATAGTGAATGTCAAAATGTATCTGTTGATGAAAATCAAGCTGAACTCTATGATACAGCTATGAAACTGATTGATTCACTTTTAAAAGAATTTTCAGATGCTCAAATTAAAGTATTTAGGCCAGATAAGGGAAATCAATCTTTCCCACCTGCAGGTAAAGGGTCATCAGTTCATGAATTGCCTCCCAGGCAAAAAGTATCAACTACAGAAAAAGCATCACCCAGCACTAAGTTAATAGCTGTGGACAAAATACCACCTGTGGATAAAATGTTTAAAATACCCTCTTCAAATAAGGTACTTTTTCAAGAAGAAATACCAGCAGTTGATAAAACATTGGTCAATAAAGTTGTTCATTCCTCTATATGTAATATTTTGAAGGAATTTAGATCTCAAGACTCCATTTGTAAGAACATCAATAGTAATAGAGAAAATGTAGCAAGAAGGCTATCTATTGCAGTGATAGAAGAAATTTTTCAACATCAGCTTAATTTGCTACTTTGTGATGAGGTTCCAGCAGCAGCATGTTTGCCTCTGGAATCCAAGGATGTTGTCAAAAAGGTTCAAAAGGTCACTCAAACAGCCAGCAAAGAATGTCAGACATCATCACCATATACCATAATTCTGCCTCATGAATTTTTAGAGAATGTGATTTCTTCTCTCTTATCTAAAATTTTCTCAACAATATCCAACACCAAAGCAGAAGCCTCTGAAGACTATTTGTTCACAGACTTGGATTTCCTTCAAGTAAAGTTAGTAAGTACAATTATGACAGAGATCTCCAAAGACGAAGATATGATTATACAATATGTAGAATCTTTACATCCCAATGATGATGAAATTATCCAATTAGTTGTTCAGTCTATTTATAATAATCTCTTGCCACAGTTTGGATCTCAAAAGATCGTACAAAATTGTGTTACCAGTGGATGTAGAATCCTTACAGAAACTATAGTTGAATTAGTTCTACGAGAAGTGGCTGGCAATCAGTTGCAGAACTATTTTTCAGGAGAGTTAACTCCATATCAGTGTGCAGAAATTGACAATGTTGTTGAAAATATCCTTAAAGATGTCATCCAAACTACTAATGTTCCCCAGTCTCAGCCATCACGTACGTACAAACTTCCTTATAATGTAATAGAAGAGATTGCTGTAAAATTTTTATCAAAGCTTTTATCTATGTTCCCAAAAGTGGATGAGGAAGGAACCAAATCTCTAGAAACTGAAATGCAGAAAATAACCTCAAAAATCTTAAATTCAGTCCAAGAATTTATGTCCAAAAGTCAGATTAAACTCGTACCACCAGCCAGGGAATCACCTACTGTGCCTTTAGCGGACAATGCAACTATTGAAAAAGTAGTCAATTCTATCTACACCAGTGTTGTAAAGCACTCTGGCTCACATACTTCTATATTTAAAGATTTAATAGGCAAGAGCAGTGTCCTCTCTGATATAATAGGTTTTTTAATGGTGAAGGAAATTTCCAATTCTGAATTTCAACCTCAAGTAGAAGAAGAAGCATCAAGTTCAGAATTAGTTCTGGAAGCTGTCCAAATTATGGAAAAAGTTATTAAACTTATTGATGAACTTAAGTCTCAGGAAAAACCTTCATCCAGAAAAGGTTCAGTGTTAGATGCCACGTTTTTAGAGGAAACAATGGCTTTATTCTTGGCTAAACTAGCAAAATTACCATGTGCCTCAAGCAAAAATGCGAAAAACTTATCAAAGCCTGAGTTAAATAAAATTGCATGTCAACTGACAAAATCTGTGAAAGCTGAAATTTCTAGAAGTAATATTGGTCTTGTAGCTGCTGATCCTGAAGAACACATTTTAAATCCAGGAAGTATAGAGATGATTTCTCAAGTTGTCGACTCTGTTTATAGTAATGTGCTGAAACAATCTGGAACCCAAAAAGAATTTTATTATGATATAAAAAGTACAAACAGATTCTTCCCGAAAAAAGTAGCCAGTTTAATTATTGATGAGGTTTCTAATTTTCCATTAGATAGGGTTAACTCAAAGAATTTGAATGCTGATCTCTTTGGAGATCTGGATGTTGATCGAATTGTTCAAAAGGCACAAGAGCATGTTGTTAAAGTAGTCCCTCACTTAGAGAAAAAAGTGTCAGATCAAGATTTAAGTGATGGGGAATTTCCAATTAAAATAGTTCCACATATTGGAAACAAACCTATCAAGATAGATCCAGCCATTATTTCACAACACTTAGCAGTAATTTCTGTAAAAACTCAACCTCTTGAGAGACTTCAGAGGGATTGTTTAAAAAGAACTGGACATAGCATAGCAGAACTGAGAAGAGCATCAATAAATGGAAGAAGTTATTCATCAGATACATCTAATGAAGAAGAGACAAAGAGAGAAAGACGTATCTCACTGAATAGAATGGGACGACTGGATATAAAGCCATTACAGGTATGTGCAAAAAGTGATGGAAAAGAAAAATGAATAATAAGACATAATTTTTCTTTTGTGATCCCTTCTGCAAACAAGTCTCTGTGAATGCGTTTTTGTTCGTGTCCACCATCATAGCAGAACTGGGTGCACTCTTCCTTCTAATACAGTCTTAGGATTTCCAGGGACTTGCCTTATCAGCTCCCTGGCTTACACTAAAGGTCTCAAGTAATTTTCCTAAACCAAACAGATTGAACTGACATTTTACTTTGAAAAATGTGGCTATTAAGACATGCCTCTAACACTGAAACCAGACCAACTAGAATTACAGTCCTCATTTTAAGAATCAGAAGAAACATAAACTCCTAAAGCTCCTTTAGTTCTTTCTTCACTGTAGATATCAAGACATTCAAAAGGGCCAGTTCATAGAATATCATAAGAACAAACTTCTATAATAGTTTAAACTTTTCAAATTTAAGGCTCTACAAACATCCATTACTGAAAGTTCTTAGATTACAGGTGCGTAAAAATTGTTGGGTGTAGGACAAGTTTTAGAGGAGAAAAGACTAATATATAGTAAATGTGAAATAAGAATATGAGAGCGTTATTCTATAGTTTTAAGTGAAATTTGTTTGAACAAACTGTAGAATAATTTAATCTAAAATCAGTATTTAATAATCCACAGAATTGTCTGTCACAAATCTTATTCTTAATTACCAGAGCTCTTTATCTAAGACCTTTATTGACTGCAGAAAGTAGGGAGAGAATATTTAAAACAATACAATTGCCTTTGTCCTCTTCAGAGGAGGAAAAGTTATCCTAAAAAATTAAACGTAGAAATAAATAAACACGCCAACATCGGCAATTCATTTAAGACATATAAGTTCACCTATCTGGATACCGATGCTATCCAAATAGAAGTAGAGTAGTAAATAGGTCAGAGAAATTAGACACTTTGCTGGCTCTTCCTCAGCATTTTATTCTCTGTTTTTGAGTACCATAAAAGACACATGAATATTAAAAGTACGTACAGTAGAAAATGACAAGACCATATAAAATGACTTTGAATTTTCTAAACCTCTGATTCCCTTCCCCTGTTAGCACAGATAATCAAAATTGATTGTGTTTTAATTTCTTAAAAGTTCTTCCTATATTTTGTTGTCCACAGAAGATAATCTTTTAGGGCACCCATTACCTGAAAAGCTGGCTTACAGTATCACAAAGGGATGTTGAGACCTAAGATTGCTCAATAATTCTAATTTAGAGGCTCTGTGGAATCATCAAAAGCTATAAAATGGGGACATTTTGTTATTTAATTATAATTGCCTTCTCCTTGATCTGCCTTTAACATTGGAAAATGAAAGTGATAATTGATAGGAAATTGAGAAAAAATACTACGTTTTGAAATTTCTTTTGGAAAATATGTTCAAAGGATCAGAAGTAGAACAATTGAAAATAAAAATGCCTTCACAATTTTGGATATTCATCTTTTTTTTTCTTTATTAAAGAAGTTGTGGGTTTAGAGAAGGATCACGTAAAATACAGGATTCCCATATACCACCCCACTACCAACACCTTGCATTGGTGTGGAACATTTGTTACAATTAATAATACTCATAATTGTACTACTAATTGAAGTCCTTGGTTTAACTTAGGGTTCACTTTGTAGTGCAGTTTCCTGGATGTTTTTAAATTTAGATTTTGTTACCATAAATACAATCTAACATGTCCCCTTTTAATCACACTCCCCTTTTAAGTGCCTCTCAGTGCTATTAATTGAATTCATCATATTGTACTACTATCATCACCATCCATTACCAAAATATTTCCATCTTTCAAATAAGAATCCTATACATTCTAAGACTTAATTTCCTATTCTCTAACCCCACCCTGTCTCCTGATAACCTCTATTCTGGATTCTGACACTACAAGTTTGCTTATTCTAATTATTTCAAATCAGTGAGATAATACAATATTTGTCCTTCTGTGTCTGGCTTATTTTACTCAACATGGTATCAAGGTTCATCCTTGTTGTTGCATATATCAGGACTTCATTACTTTTTACAGCTGAATTATATGCCATTGTATGTTTATACCACATTTAATTTATCCTTTATCCTTTGATGGATACTTGGGTTGCTTCCATCTTTTGGCAATTATAAGTAATGCCACTGTGAACAATGGTGTGCAAAATATCTGTTTGAATTCCTGCTTCCAATTTTTTGGGGTGTATACCTAGTGGTGGGATTGCTGGGTCACATGATACTTCTATACTTAGCTCCCTGAGGAACCGCAAAACAAAGCAAGCACACCATTTTAGATTGCCACCAGCAATAAGTGAATTCCAACTTCTCCACATCCTCTCCAACATTTATTTTCCTTTATTTCAATAGTGTCTAATCTAATGGGTATGAATTTATATCTCATTGTGGTTTTTGATTGGCATTTCTCTGATGGCTAATGAATGATATTGAGCATCCTTTATTGTGTTTCCTGGCCACTTGTATATCTTCTCTGGAGAGATACCTATACAAATCTTTTGCCCACTTTTTAATTGAGTTGTCTTTTTGCTGTTAAACTGAGGGATTTCTTTATTCTGGATATTCAACCTTATTTGGATGTGTGATTTCCAAATATTTTCCCTCATTGTGTAGATTGTCATTTTACTTTCAGGGTAAAGTGTTTTGTGGCACAAAAGTTTTTAATTTTGATGAGATTTATTTTATTTTTTTTATCTTTTTGTGTTTGTCCTTTGGTTGTAAAGTCTGAGAAACTGTTGCCTTACACAAGGACCTAAAAATGCTTACCTACATTTTCTTCCAGGAGTTTGAGAGTTCCGGCTCTTAGATGTAGATCTTTGATCCATTTTGAGTTGACATTTGTATAAAGTATGAGGCTGGGTCCTCCTTTTTTTTTTTTTTTTTTTGGAAAATGGAGATCCAGTTTTCCCAGCACCACACTCATCAGTTTTTAAAGTCATAGCTAGGCAACACCTTGCTTTTATACTTGAAAGTCTGTCTTCAGATTACTCTGTGATTCCCTACCTAGGATTTTAGAAAAATATATTATATCATGTCTACCTCTGCCAAAAATTTTCAAATGAATTTTAAAAAAAAACAGAAAGTAATGAAATTATTTTTAAACCAAATGTAAACTATAAGCAAAAGAAAGAACCTTATTTCAGACTTTTTTCTGCTTTTTGTGAAGTAAATGTGGCAAATTAATAAGATCCCTAAGTGGAAAAGAAATTATTGACATCAACAAATAATTTTCTTTTTTAAAACCAGCATTGCTGATATACTAGCAATTACATAAAATAGTGATTTCATAGTCAAACCACAGGAAAAATGATTGAGGGTATTGTTTTTAATATTCACTGTACTTTCAATTCCAGGCTGTTTGCAGAAATTCATTTCAGAATATAAGAAAACCTGATATCACCAAAGTGGAACTTTTAAAAGATGTTGAGAGCAAGGAAGATCTTATCATTCGGTTAGTAGCTCATGATATTGATCAAGAAAATTCAGAAACTAACATAGAAGAGGGACTGACTTCTGATGAAGAAGTTGTTTTAGGAGAGGTCATCTCACTCAAAGAATGCTCAGCAGAACTATATGAAGATCAAGTAAAAGAAGCCATGAAGCCAATTGAAAGCAAAGTTGTTTCTCCTAAGCCAACACTAAGCACAAGTAGCCTAAAAAAATTTTTATCACTGAGCAAATGCTGTCAGCCCACATCCAGTACAAATATCAAAAGTATTGAAGAAACTTCAAATCATATAACAGAATCTAAGGAGAGACAAGTTAAAAGAGCTATTGCTGAGCTTGACATGGCCACCTGCTTAACAACCTTGACTGACACAGACTCTTCTCTTCGGGAGAAAAAGTCACAGTGTAGTGTAAGTAAAAAAAGTGTGATTATCATTGGCCAAATATCTATGGAAAAGGTAAAGATCACAAATTCTGTCTAACAGTGTACCTTGGTTAGGTAGAAAAAGACTCTAAAATAGTTCTAGACAGTGTTTTCCTAAGCCTGATGATATTTACAGTACAAGGGAAATAATTAACAATTAAGCCATGGGCCACAATTGAGGGAAAAGAGAAATGGAAACCAGCTAAGTGAAATGCAAGATAATTATTTAAAACAACAGATTTCCTCCCTTTTATACTTTGGTAAATATTCATTGACAGTTTTGCATGGGAAATACCATACCAAAAAGACGAGACCAGAAGTTAAGCTGAGGTAAAGGGAAGTTAACAATGTTATTAAATCCTGACTCTGTCACTTAACTTGTGACCTTTGGGGCAGGTTACATAGCCAATTTTTTTCTTAAGAGATACTCAGCCAATTCACCCAAGCTTAATCAAAATATTCTAAATATCAGCCCTGTAATTAGCTCATAAAAGTTCCCCATAATCACAGCATACAGTTCTTCTCCCTTGTTCCTTACCCTTTAAAAGATCGTCTAGACTCCACTGACCTTTTGGGGTAGCCCTGTCCAAAAATCTATCCCATAACATGGTTTTGAAGAATACATATGCTTTAGGATTTACTAGTGAAACAATTCTCTTGATTATCCATTTGAAGTGATTACCAGGTTGACACAAAAGCTGAGGTGAACCAGAGAAAAAGAACAGAGATACCACTCTGGTCAATTCAGAAGCTCCCCAATTCAATCATCTTAACACATCCTCTGAACTATTTGTTGGGAAGACATATTATTTCATGACCAAATATAGTCTGCAGAGCAGTTTCCTTGTACATCATAGTCAGAAATGCTGGCTTCTTAGATAGCTAAAGAAATACTATAGTGTCTTTGTATCCTCTCTCTTTTTCTCTTTGTCAGCCTTGGTAATGGCCCATCAATTTTATTTCTCAAAGAACAAATTTTTGGTTTTATTGATTCTCTCAATTGTTCTTTTGTTCTCCCATTCATTGAATTCTGTTTTAATCTTTGTTATTTCTCTTCTTCTATTTGCTTTGGGGTTAATTTGCTGTTCTTTCTCAAGTTCCTCCAGGTAAGCACTTAAATCCTAGATTCTTGCTCTTTCTTGTTTTTTAATGTAGGCATTGAGGGCAATAAATTTTCCTCTCAGCACAGCCTTTGTTGCATTCCATAAGTTATGATATCTTGTATTCTCATTTTCATTTGTCTCCAGATAGCTAATGATTTCTCTAACAATTTCTTCTTTGACCCACTAATTATTTAAGAGTATGTTATTTAATCTCCATATATTGGTGAAAGTTTTCATTCTCTGGTGGTTGTTGATAGCCAGCTTCATTCCATAGTGACCAGAGAATGTGCTTCAAATAATTTCAGTGTTTTAAATTTATAAAGACTTGTTTTGTGTCCCAGCATATGATCTATACTGGAGAATGTTCCATGAGCACCTGAGAAGAATGTATATCCTGGTGTTTGGGTTTGCAATGACCTACATATGTCTGTTAGGTCTAATTCATTTATAAAGTTGTTTAACTTCTCTATTTCCTTGTTGGTCTTCTGTCTGGTTGTTCTTTCTATAGAGGAGAATCATGTATTGAAATCTCCTACTATTGTTGTTGAAACATCTATCACTATCTTCAGTTTTGCCAATGTCTGTCTCATGTACTTTGGAGCTCCTTGATTGGGAGCATAAACATTTATGACTGTTATTTCTTCTTGGTGAATTTTCCCTTTTATTAATATATAGTGTCTTTCTTTGTCTCTTATGATGTCTTTACATTTAAAGTCTATTTTGCACAATAGTAGTATAGCTGCTCCTGCTTTCTTTTGGTAACAACTTGCATGGAACATCTTTTTCCGCCCTTTCACTTTAAAACTTTTTGTATCCTTGTATCTAAGATGAGTCTCTTGTAAGCACCATATAGCTGGTGCTTTATCCATTCTGTCAATCTGTATCTTTTAATTGGTAAGTTTAGTCTGTTAATATTCAGAGCTACTACCGAAAAGGCAATTCTTGAATCCATCGTCTTATCTTTTGAATTTTATTTGTCAGATCTATATATTCTTTTCCCTCTTTCTCTTTTTATCTCTTAAGCTATCCTTACTGATACTCTTCAGTTCTCTTCTTTCCTCCAGACTGCCCTCTCCTGTCTTTTTTTTTTTTTTAATTGGTAGAACTCCCTTTAGTATTTCCTGTAGGGCCAGCCTCTTGTTGACAAATTCTTTCAGGATTTGTTTGTCTGTGAAAATTTTAATTTCTCCATCAGTTTGGAAGGACAATTTAGTTTGGTGTTGAATTCTTGGCTGGATGTCTTTCTCTTTCAGGATCTTAAATATATCATACCACTGCCTTCTCGCCTCCATAGTGCCATTTGTATAGTCTAAACTCAGTCTTATATGGTTTTCCTTGTATGTAGTAGTTTGTTTTTCTCTTACCACTTTCAGGATTTTCTGATTTTCATCAGCATATGACAGACTGATTAGTATGTGTCTTGGGAAGGCCTATTTGGATTTATTCTATTTGGTGTTCATTGAGTTTCTTTGACTTGTATATTTATGTCCTTTATAAGGGTTGTGAAGTTTCACTCCATTTATATCCTCCACTAACCTTCCTAGACCTTTAGATTTCTCTTCTCCTCTGGGACACCAATGATATGTGTGCTTTGTTTGTTCATTATTTCCCTGAAATCCAATTCAAATGTTTCCATCTTTTTTGCCATTTGCTGTTTTGAGTGTTCGAAATCAGTTGTCCTGTCCTCTAGTTCACTTACTCTTTCTTCTACCTCTTTAAATCTGCTGTTGTGTGTCTCTAGAATTTTTTTGATTTGGTCTACAGCATCTTATAATCTCAGTGATATCTGCTGTTTTTCTATTTATTCTTTCAAATTCCTCTTTATGCTCTTCTAGAGTCTTCTTGATCTCCTTTATGTCTTTAGTCATCCCATTTATTTTATTTAGTAGAGTTATATGAACATCTTTGATTACTTGTTCCAAAATTGTTTCTCCTCTGATATTTTAATTTGGTCATTAAGCTGGGCTGTATCTGTGTGCATCTTGATATGCTTAGTAATCTTCTGTTGTCTTCACAGCATCTAAATACCTTGATTGGTTTACTTTGTAAATTGATTTCCTTCATTAGTCTAAATCTTTGTATTTTCAGGATAGATGTGGAGCAGATATGGGGTGTGGAGTGGGACACAACAGAGTGGTGATGCCTTACAGCGCAGGTATAAGCATAGGTTGGGGACGCTATGCTGGTGCCTTTGAGTATGGGGTACGTGTCGTGGGGTTGTAGATGTGTGGCGCAGGAGTTGTGGGTATGTGGTGCAGCTCAGGCAAACGTTGGAGCTCAAGAGCAAAGCGCAGCATGGGTGACACAGAGGTAAAGAGTTCCTAGTCCCAGTCTCCCCATCCATGCACTCCTGAAGGCTCCAGGTTTCCATTTGCAGAGGAGCGTGTTAGGCTGTCTGCAGCAGCTGGACACTGTCCAGTTCTCTGTGTCTCAATTCTTCAGCTTTTGTAACCAGGGCTTCCCTATATGGTATAGAAGACTCTCCCAGGTCACTTACACCCTAAAATCATCATCTCAGTTGCCTTTTTGTCCCTTCTCCAGTTGTTCCATGAAACAGGGGTGAATTCGACCCATCCTATTCCACCATCTTCCCAAAACCCTTTATTCTGCCATCTGCCCAGAACCCTGGTCCAGCCCTTTTGCAGTATTTTGTGCTGTCTGACTCAGAAAGCCTCAGTTGTTTTTTTTTCCATCATGCTATAGGATAATAATGGCAAAATCAATATAGATTATATGAAGAAACCCAATATTAGTAGCCTCTCTTTTTGGGATTCTAACAAATATCACAATAAAGGTTTCTTCATTTTTTAACTCAATGAATTATGAATAATTTAAAAATATTTGTAAAGTACAGAAACAGTAGACTATTTTCTTCAAACATTGTGTTAGGTTTATATTTAAAGTTTATTGAAAACCCAATATCATAATTTAAATCCTCCCCATTGAGCCATTTTCAAATAATTATATCAGAAAGGACATTTTAAATGAAATTATAGGATTCATCCATTTTTTAAGTCAATGTAAAACTTTAACTCACTAAAGTGTAATTGAAAGTGCAAAATGTGTCAATAAGATAAGACAATACATATCAAACTATACTGAGTATAATATATGATTTGCACTGTTTCAGAAAGAAGAAAGGAGACTTATTACTGAACCAACACATTACTTCGTACACAGAATTATGAGTTCATCTTCATACAACCAAGAAGATCTGATTTCCTGTGCTGGGTACATTAAATTAAAGCAACTCAGAAACAGAAATCTGATATAAAAGTAATACTTATAGGAAGAATGAAGCCCCTGGTAAAACTGAGGAAGCAGTTATTCAGCTCTGTACCATCTCTTATTCCTCCTCAGTCTTATTCCTCTTAGCTCCCTACTGTGGTTACTGGACCTCCCATTCCTACACCTACTCTCCACCATTTCTCCTTACTTGATCTGTGCTTCCTCGTTTTGAGACCTCCTTTCCTGTCTAGTGATGTCTTGGTTCAAATATTTGCAAAGATATTAGAGTTTGTTTTTATTTTACCTGGAAGACAGGCACTAGTTCAAAAATATTATGTGTACTATTGACCCATAAGCATTTTTGGTCAGTTCCCTTTAAGTAGCTAAATATGCCATTGTATAGAACTTGGTCAACAATAATATCTGTACTATTGGCCCTGAAAGGTCTTTGATTAGCTCTTTCAAGTAGCCTGTAAGCATTCAAAGAAGAAAAGGAGCAGTGTGGATTGGATTATTCAGAGAACAGTTTTAGAGAGCAGTGGAATTTTATGTTGGCCTTTAAAGCTGGATAGGATTTACATGAAAGTGAGGCAATCCAGGTTGGGATGACTGTAGGAGCAAAGTCTGTACTGTGTCATATTTATAGGAGACAGAGAAGAACAAAGTGCACTTTAGACATGAAGTCTAATTAAAAGCTATATCTAAAACAGCCAAAACTTGTTCTAAAGTGTTCCTAAGTTTATAAGAATGTTTATAAACTGAAAGAGGTAGCATTTTCCTTCATGGGAAATGCACTGGGTGTAAGGAGAAAATCAATCTGATTAACTCTTTATTCCATTCAGCACTACAGAATTATTTCTTTTTGACCTGATGTCATTTGGGACATCCATTCCTGGACCATCATGCCCCTTTTCCTCCTGCATAATAATAATCTTAACATATATAAATGAAAGACAGGTATGATTCTCTATCAGTAGGGGGGCAAGGATAATACAAAATAAAATTCAAATTAGCAATCGTTTTCATTTGACTTGGGAACTTTAGAGATATACTATTCCCATTTTACTTCTAATAACGATTGAAAATGTTCTGTACTTAACCAGTAATTACTTCCTTTATTAAATATATGGGAAATGAAATGTCCTTTTTCTTTTGTTTCAGTGAGACTGAAGATTATAACCCGGATCCAAGTGCTAAAATATTAGAAGGTTGGATTGATTTTTTTTTAAATTAGAGAATATTCAAAAGGAGACTTTGTTTAATACTTTGATAATCCTTTCAGTTATCAAGACTGACGTTAATAATGAATATTTCCGGTTATCTTTATTTTTGGAAAGTGGTTCGACAGTACATAACTCAAGTGTAAAATGAGCCACCTAATTCACCTTCTTTGAATTGCTGTTATGATTTCATTAATAATTTTAGTAGGACATATACAATGTGTTGTATGAGTTGACATTACCATGCTTCTGTTGGAAATACACAAAACAAGTGTGCATTGCAATATGGACCAAAAGCCATGCTATTAGGATTTAATCATTACTTTGTCTCAAAGCTCAGCCCTATTAAATTTTGCAAAAAGGTTTTAAAAGCTGAATTTTGCTGCCATTAAAATTTGGCTTGGATGGACCTCAGTTTTGATTCTATCTCTATTAGTTTTGACTCATTAGAACATTTATGAGGATTTTTTTGGTCCTCAGCCTGTTAAAATATCGAGGATCAGTGTGGTACTAACAATAACAGCATACATAAGAGATAGAGTGTCCTGTTTACTGTAAAGATGGCATTGAAACCCAAAACACAATACGAAGGTTCACCGTATTTCATGCATGCAACCCACTCAAGGAGTTATTCAGGAAACTTATTCACTTAACTTGGAAGCAGAAATCAATTTCATTAAAAGTTGAACAGTAAGATAGTAGTAAGTATGCCAGAATTCCGTGGACATGTTATAACCAGAGGTGTCCCAGTTGTTACTGCATTATGGAGTCATAGACTGTTAGATCCAGACAGAAATTATTTAATACAAACACACACACACACACACATACACATCTCATTTTATAGACGGGGAAACTGAATCTCAGGGAGAGGAGTGACTTGATCAAAGTTCTGTGAGTCAGAAACAGAGCCAATCTGGATCCCAAGTACCCTGACCCTAAATTCAGTGTTTTTGTTTTTTTTCCCAAGTTCGTTACAGTGACCATGCCTACTTCTAATATCTTTTGATAATGTTACACTTGATCAATTTCTTTATTTATTCATTCAGTGATGTACTGCGTATCTTCTTTGTGCCTGACAGTGTTCTAAGATCTCAGCTGTGGAAAAGACTGACAAAGTCCTAGTACTCATGGAATTTGCATTGTAACTTGGAGTGGGGAGGGAAAGGGAAAAGATATAAATAAGATAATTCTAGTTATTGATAAGTGCTTCCCATCTCACCTAGGACAAAAGTTAATATCCTTACAATGTCTTACAAAACCCTACATTCATCTGGACACTACCCCACCCCCACCCCCCATTATCTCTCTAACCTCCTCCTCTGTTCCTTTCCTGGCTCACTCTACTCCAGACTTCACTGTTCTCCTTACTGTTCTTCTGACATTGTAGGCATTCAGGACCTTTGCACTTGCTGATCTGCCCAGAATACTCTTCCCTTTGTATCTGCATTGCTTATTCCTTATCCTTAAATTCTTGCTCAAATGAATGTTTCTTGAGATGAGGTGTTTCTTGAGGATACTCTGAAATTGCAACCTCACTCCCACTGTGGTACTGTTTATCTGTAGCACTTGCCACCGCCTGATGGGCTGTTTTTTGTTGTTGTTTTTATTTTGCTTACTATCTCCCTCAAGAATGTAAGTTCCAAGAAAGTGAGGATTTATGACTATTTACAACTGTATCCCCAAGAGGATAAAACATAGTAGGTGAAATCAGTTGATGACTTTGGAGAAAATGAGGGAAAAACTAAGTGGGGACAGGAACAGGAATTCTGTTTTGGCGATACTGAGATTGAGGTATCATTGGCATTCAAACTGAGGTGTCACATAAGCAACTGGATATTTAAGTCTAGCATTCATTGAGGAGTCAAAGCTAGAGTTAAAGTTTTAATTTCATGGAAGGTACAGTAAAAAAGTTAAATCTGAATATCTCTGATCCTCAGATATCTGGAATTCTCTGTGCTTCTTCATCAAAGCAATTCTTAGTATATATTCTAGAGGTTTGGGACCCATTTAGCCTGGAAACAGGAATGCCAGTGTTTGAAATAATAGCCCTGGTTGTAGGCCCAAATATCCCCAATCATTAACAGACAAAAATTAGTTCAGTTATGTCATGAAGTAGATTCAGAAGCTTATATAATCAACCAACAATGAAATTTAACCAATTTTTTTCAGATAATTCAATTAATCATTCCCCCTTGTATCTGAGTTAATTAGGTTTTACTATAACTTTTCCAGAGTCTACATTGACCAAAAAGGTAATTCAGAAAATGACCACTTGTCTTGACTCTTGCATATATATATATAGAAAGAGAATCACATTTGTATAAAATGTTAAGTTTACAAATGTGATATATTTTTGTGTTCTCCTGTAAGACAGGCAAGGAAGATAATCTTATTTATTCCAGTTCTACATATGAGGAAACAAATTCGGAAAAGTTAGATGTAATTTGCCAATATTCACGCAACTCAAAGTAGTGAAGCTGAGACTCAAACATGGATTTTCTGACTCTCTAGCTATAGGTCTTTGTGAAACCACTTCTCCCAGTAACATTTATACCTTCTTGGGCTGAATTTTTTTCACAGGCATATTGACATCCCCTGTAATTTAGGAAACTTCTAGCTCTTTAGCAATTCTGCCAGACTCCTTCAGGATAGTCCCTCAAAGCTTTCTTTTTTCTCACCAGAAATAAATGTTTCCTAAGACCAGCATCTTCCTTTCTGGGAATTCTTTAGCTGGAAGCTTTGTTTCATTTTTCTGCTTTTAATTAGCTCTCTACAATCAAAGAGTATTAGAGCTGGAGGGATCCTTAGGGATCATCTATAGTGTAACTCCTCATTTTACAATAAACAAACAGTCCCATAGAGATGGAATGGTTATGCACATAAGTGTACCTACTTAGGTACAGAACCTGCCCCTCTTTTATCTCATTTAATCTTTCATTATCCCCAAGTAAAGAGCAGAAAAATGCTGTATCATTTTAAGGATTTTATCTATGTTAGATTTGTTCTCATTGATTACACATTTTAAAAAAAGACTACTTGTACCTGCCAACATTCTGTGGTTCTTTCATGAACGAAAAAGGTTAAGATCAGTTGTGTGTCAATCTTATACATGTGTCAGAAAAAAAATTTAAAAAGACTATTTTCCAATGTTTTGTTTTGCCCACAGAAAGTTCTCAGGAACCAAAGCTGGAAAATGCAAGTAGTGTTAAGGTAAGTATTTTTCAGAAGCCTTTAAATGAAATAATTGAGTTTCAGTTGAGAATGGCCAGTTGTCAGAATGAAATTAGGGACTCTGTGGTATGATTTGAGGGACCTCAGAAAGCATTCCTCTATTTACAACTTCTCATACCAGATTTCTCCCCTCACCTAAGGCCTGTCTCTAGCGCCTAAAAAAAAAATTGCCTTACCAAAGTTTTCACCTTAGAGTTAAGTCAGTATTCCTTGTTCAATTATATGGAGTAATTGAACTGTATATATGTCCTTTCTTAGCTACTAAGTACCATTCTACTCATTAGCTCTTCTAGTGAAGTCAATGGAGATATGCTAGAGGGAGTGTGTCACTTGGCATAGTCCAAGTGAGTAGAACCAAGTGAGGGACTTGCTTGTGATCAGGGAGGGAATGATGTTTCAAAAATGAAGGGGTATGGCTTGTGGAAAATGGGTGCTGATTCCACTGATTTCTCCATGTTCTAAGGGCCAACTCTTTGAAGGCTAACTTTCCAAAAAGGCCTGTCTTTTCTTCAGTGTGTGCCCAGGAAGTTTCTACTTCCCTAGTCCTTCTTAGAAAATTTCCAATGAGAGGTGAAATTGTATTCTCTCCTCTCCTCTTTATCTCTTTCTGTCACATTTTTCCTTCTTGGAAAAAATTGCAATTGTGCAATTACTTCCCAATATCATGATGTAGTGTAATTTTCAGAACCAGTTCTGAAAATCCTACAGTTCATATATAAGATAACTTTTGCCAAAATCTCAAAAGATGTTGGTCTATTTTCCTGCTTGACCTAATTCTCATTTTTTAACATAAGCATCTATTCGACAACTTCAAGGCTCTATTTTGAAACTCATACTTCCCAAGTAAAAGGATATGGCAATAACAAGGAGAGGAATCTCCAGTCTTAGCACCTATTGACAGGCCATTCTTTCTGTCAAGCTGAATTCCTGGCTGATCTGACCCTTTTAGTTCATTGTTCATTCTCTCACTTTCTGATTTTTCCATGGTAAAACTATCATTAAAGTTGTTGCCCAGTCCAGTTCCAAGTAAGATATACTAAACACACTCTACACTATCTCTCTCACTTATTATAAGTAAAAGCTCTGGGCAACTAAAGATTCTGAAAAATTAGTAACAGAAAACTGAGGAGGGAAATCAAAACTCAAGAATAACCAATACCGTTGTGATTTTCCTGGATTTTTTCCTCCCGTATTTCCTGGCTTAGATTCAAGGCAGCTGGAATCCTGGAAATGCAAAAGGGAATGGATAAAATAAACTCCAAAAGATACTACTGTTTTCTGACTAGAACTGTGAGAGAGGGTCTGACAGGATAGAGACTGTGGGAGGTTCAGGAAATTTCCACTTTTTTTCTCACTTTATTCCCCATAGACCAAGCCTCGAGGCAAGTTTTGGTCATGATGGTACATAGCAGTGGCAAGGCTGCTCAGGCACCTAAAAAATGAGAGGAAACCCTGTCTTACCAGATGGAAGGGGAAAGAGCTTGCTACTTTACCCTGGAGCTTGGAAGAGCAAGGCAGCCCACTACTGTGGGGAGACTAAAGCCCCAGCAAGTCCAACTAGAAAAGTGGGCCACTGGGAGTCAGAGAGATTAAGGGAAATCATGGAGTGGTGGGATTCTGAGGAAAGGAATTTCTTAATCTGTTTGTATAAAGTCCCACTTAGACTGTGCATACATGAAATTGGCATGAAGTTACATAGGATAAACGCTTTGAGAACTTAAACTGTGTATTCATAATGGTTTTGTTCTAGTTTGCTAGCTGCCAGAATGCAATATACCAGAAACAAAATGGCTTTTCAAAGAGGAATTTAATAAGTTGCTAGTTTACAGTTCTAAGCCTGAGAAAATGTCCCAGTTAAAACACGTCTATAGAAATGTCCAATCTAAGGTATCCAGGGAAAGATACCTTGGTTCAAGAAGGCCGATGAAGTTCGGGGTTTCTCTCTCAAGTGGAAGGGCACATGGTGAACAGTCAGAGTTTCTCTCTCATCTGAAAAGGCACATAGTGAACACGGTCAGGGTTTCTCTCTTGTCTGGAAGGGCACATGGTGAACATGGTGTCATCTGCTAGCTTTCTCTCCTGGCTTCCGGTTTCATGAAGCTCCCTGGGAGGCATTTTCCTTCTTCATCTCCGAAGGTCACTGGCTGGTGGATTCTGCTTCTCGTGGCTATGTCAATCTGCTCTGCTCTCTCTGAATCTCTCTCCAAATGTTTCTTCTTTTATAGGATTCCAGTAAACTAATCAAGATCCACCCAAATGGGTGGAGACATGCCTCCACCTAATCAGCTTAACAACCACTCTTGATTAAATCATATCTCCAGGGACATGATCTAATTACAGTTTCAAACATGCAGTGCTGAATAGGGATTTGAAGAAATGGCTGCATTTACAAAATGGGATTAGGATTAAAACATGGCTTTTATAGGGTGCATATATTCTTTCAAACCAGCACAGGTTTATACACAGTACTGCTCATAGAACTGTAAATGCTCTGAAACCACAGACTATGGAATACAGGGTAGGACTGTAGAATTAATCTAACTGGGTTGATTGCCTATTTAAACAAACAAACAAAATCAGAAGTCCTCAGAGGATTTTAACAAGACTGAAAGTCTCATAATTTATATAAAAATGTTCAGAGTACAATCCAAAATTACTCACCACACAAAGAGCAAAGACAATATCTACAACTTTCAATGAAAATGACAATAACCAATTCTAAGAAAATCAAGATTTTGGAATTATCAGACAAAAAATCTTTAGAGCAACTGTTCTAACAGTGTTCCATGAAATAATCGCAAACACTTTTAAACAAATTGAAAGATGGGAGTTGTAAGCAGAACTCAATATCTACTCATTTCAGGTACATGGTAACATCTGTCCCCTGCTGTTTCCTTTAGATCAGGGTTCCTCAACCATGGTTGCACATTAGTTTTATGTGAGACTTTAAAAAAAAATTGAAAACCCAGCCGACTCTCAGAGATTCCAGTTCAATTGGAGTGGCCCAGAGATTAATACTTTTTGAAAATATTTCACATTGAGAACCAATGCTTTATATTTGTCTCTGTAAACTTTTATAATATCTGCTGTCCTGTAAATACTCTATACCCAACAGATTTCTCTCATCCTGCTGTATTTAAACCTTGCTACACTGATACTTGACATCCTTTTTTAACTGCCAGCACTGTAAAGTAGCTACACTAGGGCCCAGCCACCTGTACCAACCTATTTTGTGCCTCTCTGGGACAGTTGCTGTTTCTGCATTCAAAGAGGTGATAATGATCTATGGAGTAAAGCAGTGTCTGAACACTATCCCTACCCTACCAACTCTACAAAACCACTTTCTTGCTCCAGACCCCTCAGTTGCTAAGATTTCCTTAAATGGAAATTGGGAAGATGAAGTGAACATGGTTTTTCCTCCTCTCCTTATTATTATCTTTCTTATTCCAATTCAGCAAAAAGAGGGTATAGGACATAGGGCTGACATTTTTTCATACTTGAGCCCTTGAAATCATTTAGAGTCCCACATAATGACAAGAGCCAATCCTTGTAATCATAAGACAAAAATTATGAGCCTGTTCAATAATTGCCTAATGCTACAGAGCAAAGAGAATACTGTATAAGATGGTATAATGGCCATGTTCCATCCCTTGAGGGTTTCTAGGTATATCTAGTGTTCAATGTCCAACAAAAGACTGTTTAATTTTGTATTGGCAGTTTATCACCATCTACGAAGGACACAAGAATGTTCTTGACAGTGGGTATCCCTCAAAAGAAGTCATTGCAGGTACCAAATATACTATCACTTAACCATTAATATAATAAAACTCTCAAAAATGTCATTTGTGGGGGGTGCATAGGCAGGCACTGGGAATTGAACCCGGGTCTCCAGCATGGCAGGCGAGAACTCTACCACTGCATCAAATATGTCATTTTGAATTTCGAAATTTCCAACAGTTACTCTCTGGAATGAATGACATTCCCTTATGCTGTTCACACCTGTCACCAACATGGGATTGAAGTGATATTCTTACTATTTATATAGATAATAATTTGCAGTTTATTATGCACTTCTCTTACTTAAACCTCAAGGGGTAACATAATGGAACTAACAATTATTAGGTTCCAATTACTAGGAATTCTGTTAAGTGCTTTCCTCACATCAACCCTATGTGGATGGATTATCTCCTTTTTATAAAAGAAAAAAAATCATTTTACTGGGGAGGAAAGTGAGAATAGCTTATCCAGGGTTACCCACAGATAGCCAGCTGCAGAGCTGAGATTCAAACAGATCTGCCTGATTTCAAAGCTTAAGCCCATTCAAATAGACCATATTTCACATATTCAAGTGCTCTCAGGAGGAGCACAAATAATATAAAGAAGAGTATCAGGTTGAATACAGTTCTGTGGCTCATTGGAGATAGCATGCTCATCTAAACGTAGCAACCGTTACTCAGTTCCAATCTTTGGAATGCTGAATTTTTTCCAGGTCTTCCAATTCAGGTCTTCCAATTTTATGGCAAAAATTCTTAATATTCAAGTTATTCAAATTTTTTGAGGAACCCTTTGTGTACCCAGTGTAAATTGTCCGTAAACCCTGTATGAAGCCATTCTTCTCTGCAAATCTGAAAGTTCTATTTTACAGAAGAGAAAATAGAGGTAAATAGCCTGCCTGAGGTTGCACACCCAATAAATGGCAGAGCCAGGACTCAAACCCAGTCTTTTGACTTTCATTATACACTATTTCTTACCTCCACTTTATGGTTCCATCTAGCTGCCATTGCATCCCAAACTGAAACATGCATTAGGTCACGACCAAGGACGGCCTGTGGTCTTGCTTTGAACAGAACTGTTAAATGGTAGTCACAAGAGCTCTCTGTCCTTTTGAGGGCTTTCTGTGTGCTGTTAACTTAGGATACCAGTCATCAGCCAGTCTTGAACAGTTGAGGCAATGTTCTCTGTGTCAAGGGAACATTTGCAACAGAATCACTCAGGGTACTTATCAAAAATACATATTCCTGGACCCTCTCCAAACTTAACTCAGCATCTCTGAGTAAAGGTGCCCAAGAATCCATACTCTTTAACAAGATCCCCAAGTTTCAAGAACAGCTGAACTTTCCCCCTCCAATGAGAATTTAAGAACATTGTCTTGTAGCAATGCCTCTATCCCATTTCTAAAATTTTTATCATTTAAACTTTACGTCTTTCTCCTACATTCAAGTTTGTCTTTTCTGCTGCAGATTGTGACCTTTTCCTTTTTAATTCAAGATCATTTTTAGAAGATAACAGCTCATTAAAAAAAACATTTTTGTCATGTATCAGGATTAAGAAAATAATGGGCTTTTACTGTCACGTGTTCTCATGTTTTGTCACACCATATTATAATGTATTAGCAAGGCACAGACATGCTCACTTCTGTCTTTGTGGATAAAATAATTATTTTGTTAAACTGAGCTGCAATATTCTCTAAGAGCTTTATGCACTGGATAAATAGTATAGAAAAATGAGTCCACATGGTAACTGCAACTGTACAATCCTATTTCAAAGCTCAAGAAAATCAATTGGAGTCAGTCAACTGAAAATGTATTCCAAAATAAGTGAGAAATGATAGTATTTTTAGTGCACTTTTACCTTTACCTAAACATTCTGATATAGACACCTTCAGTGTTTGTAGACAAAATTTACCTCTCCACATATGTTAACTTATTAAGTCTTTTCAGATATTTCTCTTCTGAAAAAAGGGAGGCAAGGTCTGCACACCTGTCTAGAGGGGCATCAGGGTGCAGAAGTCATGATGATGAAATGAAAGTGAAAAACTCAGGTCTTAGGCCCAATCGGCTACTTTATAAACATATGACCTTAGGCAAGGCATCTAATCTCACTGATTTATCTACTGTTTCCTTCAGAGGTGTGTTGGAAGGATCAAATCAAGGGAATCTTTGCGAATGTTCTTTAAAACTCATAAATTATTTCACAAATATCAATTTCTGAATTGTAAATCATTAATGCCCTAGGTTGACTGCCTCAATTAAAAAGTTTAATAAATGTTCGTATTTCTTTTTTGGTTTTCCACAGAAACTCCCAAGACCAGTATTTCCAAACAAGGATCTAAAGTGCTGACAAAGGTATCCTCAGCTCTATCAAAAGTATTTTCCCGATCTAGCAACAATATTTCCAAATCTTCCTCACCACCACACCAGGATGAGCACTGAAACTGCTACATCTGATATAAATATGCTTACCTCCCTTAGAAAATAAAATGGATTTGAAAACATAACATGTTCTATGAGATAATTCTTATAATACTGAAAATAACAGAAGAAAGTACAAAAAGCACCTAGATAAGACAAGGGTTTGATAAATGCTTTTGATGAGCATTTTGGTATAGGAAGAAACTGAGTGCTAGTGTTACCTATGTGTCGTGGAATAGAGAGACTAGACGTGAACCTAGTAAACAAACAGTCCTCAGTACCCACCAAAATTAAACTTGGAATTTTCCCTGCTAAATTTTTAGGCATGTTATCACCAAAATAGCAAAATGATCTTTTCTTTCTCAACATAAACATGTCATAATTTCAGAATGCAACCAGTGATGAAAATCATGCTGAACTCTAGGACATCATTATGAAACTGGTTGATTGGCTAAAACCATTTTCAGGGCCTCAAATAAAAGTATTTGGACTAGATAAGGGAAATCAGTGATTTCTGCCTGCAATTATCCTTTCATCAATTCCTAAAGTAACCCCCAGGCAAAAAGATTCAACTATGGATAAAGCACCACCTGGAATTAAAGTAAGCGTGGATTAAAATAACATACATACACAAAATGACCCATGTAATTAAAAAGACCCTCTTTAGATAAGATATGTTTTGTGAATAAAATGTTATCAATAAATAAACCATCTATTATTAGTCAAAGTTAAATTCTTAATATAAGTTTTTTCACAAATATATAACATAAAAATGGAAGGTGGAAAATTTAACAAGATGGCAACCTAGAACGATGATTAAAAAATTCTTCAACATTGAGTAAACTTGCTACTTTATGATGAGATTCCACCTTTAGCATTTATACATGTGGAATCTAAGGTTATTGTTAAGAAGCTCCAAAAGGTGGCCCAAACAGCCACCAAGTAATGTCAAACTTCATCACTATATACCCTAATACTGCCTCTTGAATTTTTAGAGATTATGATTTTTCTCTTATCCAAATTTTTTTAGTTAAAAATCACTTTTTACCTTGAGAATAGGCAATCAAAATGGATCCAGATATTTATTCCAGAACACTTAGTAGTCACTTCTGTAAAAACTCCGCCTCTTTGGGTAGCTTTCCCTCCATCTCTTGCTGTTGTGTACCTCTAGGTCTGCTATATTCCCAGTGTAACCTCTGAGATTACCCTTACCAGAGTCCTAGTAACAAAATCATACAGTTTCTGTCCTTTTGTGACTGACTTATTTTACTCAGCATTATGTCCTCAAGGTTCATCCATGTTGTCATATGTTTCAGGACATCATTTCATCTTAGTGCTGCATAATATTCCATCATATATGTACACCATATTTTGTTTATCCACTCTTCTGTTAATGAACACTTCGATTGTTTCCATCTCTAGGCAATTGTGAATAGTGCCACTATGAATATCAGTGTGCAAATGTCTATTTGGTTCACTACCTTCAGCTCTCCTGGGCATATACCGAGTATTGCAACTCAATATTTAGTTTTCTGAGGAATCACCAAACTGTCTTCTACAATAGCTGCACCATTATACATTCTCACCAACAGTGAATAAGTGTTCCTATTTCTTCATATCCTCACTAACATTTGTAGCTGTCCATTTCCTTAATAGCAGCCATTCTTGTAGGTATGAGGTGATATCTCACTGTCATCTTAATTTGCATTACCCTTATAAGATGACAATGAGATATCATCTCACACCTATAAGAATGGCTGCTATTAAAGAAACAGACAACTACAGATGTTGATGAGAGGTTGAATCTAAATGCAAGGTAACAGATAGAAGTGATAACTAATTAGCAGGTTTATAAGTAACATTGCCACATTGAACGTGAATATGAAAGGAGATGTGTAGTGCCATATATCCCAATGATTAAATTTACGATCATAGATAAGTTCTCATATGAACTATTTCAATGGTTTGATAGTGGACGAAGAGTCAACAGTAGAGGAGTATGGGGAGAAAACTAAAAATGCATGCTATGGCCAATAGTTAACAGGAAGACATCAACATTGCCACAGCACTACCGGGAGCAACTAACTGATGGGGGTAGGGTTGGGGAACAAGTGATAAGGAATAGTTTTGATTCAGTGTTGGTGACGTTATGTTTGTGGGTTCTTTGTCATTATGGACAAATGAAAATTGTCTAAAATTGAGAGTACTGCTGATTGTACCACCAACAAAAGTATGGTAAGACATGGTTTATTTATTTTGGGCATTGCTTATAATGCTAAATAGATGGAGGGGGAGACAAAGGATACAATGACTGAGAAGAACAATGGTGAATGGTGATACATTTATATGATAGAATTTGTAGCTACAAAAAGGAGGAATATCTAAGGGCGCACAACAAATTGAATAAGCCTTGGGGACAATAAGCTGTGCAGAATGGTCCAGAAACAAAAAAACAAACATGCCAAGGTCTGTTTCAGAAAATACTTATAAAAAATGAGTGCCAGGATTGTGGGATCTTGTAGCAGCCATATTTGGTCTGAAGTTGTGGATATATTTCTGGATTCTGAACTGCTGGGCCATTTGTGTATATCAGTTGATTTCCCGGGAACTTTGAGTAGTTCTTTGACACTTGGGTCCCAGAGATGGAGTGCTACAGACCTAAAAGTTAGCATAGCTAAAAATAATAACAGTTGAAGTAGCCAAGAAAGAGATCAGTCCTCAATTAGAGTTTAAAACAAAGCCAATCTGGCTGGGTCAAAGGTAAATTAGAATGCAGGGTAAAAGATGATAATTTATGTATTCTAGACCTTAAGCTGCTGTATGAGATCAAAGGCAGAGAGGTTTACTGTGTCTAGAAGCTAATTTTTTCTATAACACATAGTCTGAATCAGCCTCTCTGGGTGGCTCATTTAGACAGCCCAGACTCCTGGAGTCCAGAATGGAATGAGGCCTTGTAATTCTCTTTGGCTTGGTATAATGCTGGGATACATCTCAGACTATGGTGGGGTGATACTTAAAAAGTATTGGTAAAGTCCCTTGAGGTTCTGAAGGGGAAAACTATACTTATATATGGAACTATTAAACTTTCCAATCTGTGAAACTCCAGTTACCCTCCCAACCATTAGGGACTCCCAAGAAAATGGGCCAAGCCTTGGATTTTGAGGCTTACTTTTATGAAACCTATTTCTGTAGGAGAGAAGCTAAGACTACTTGTAACATGGCCTAACAGTTGCTTACAGGAAGCCTCTTTGTTGCTCAGAGGTGGCCTCTCTCTCTCTAAGCCCAATTCTTAGAAAATTAGGAAAATTATTGCCCTCCCCCTCTACGTTGATACAAGCCCTTCAGAGGTGAAAATCTCCTTGACAATGTGGGGCATGACTCCCAGGGATGAGTCTGGTCCTGGCACCAGTGGGATTAACAATGCCTTCCTGACCAAAAAGGGAGGAAGAAATGTAATAAAATAAAACTTCCATGGCCAAGAAAGATCAAATGGTGTCAAGAGGCTATTCTGGAGGCTGCTCTTATGCAAGATTCAGTTAAAAATCTAGCCGTGGTTTGCTAGACCCAAATCAACATCACTCCTGTTGACTCTGAAGAACACCTAGGGCTCGAACTGAAACTCCATAAAGGTTTTATGCATTAGTTTTGCCTTCCTGGAATATATAATTCCCAGAGGGTTCCTAGGTAAATTGAGTCCTGAGATCCAGAGGGACCAGCCTCTCCAGGATTATCAATTAATTACATCCCCCTTGCCTTTAGTGTGGACACCCCTTCACATGAAAAAGTCAGAACAAGCATTCCCCAAAGATCTCTTTAGATTGGGAAAAGCATTAAAGAATACAGAGGAGGTAAGATAGAGAAAATGGGATTTAACAAATGACTATGACTGCTGAATAACTATATTAATATTTCCTCTAGCCTCCAGTGTTTTGGAGCACCTAGAAGGAAAAATCTGAAACAATAGAATGGTAGCCCATGACAAACTCTGGGATTTGTTCTGTAGCTACTTGTTTAATTGAGCTTTGAAAATTACTGTTTTTTTCTTTCTTTGCTTTATATATGTATGTTATATAATTTAAAAAAAAAAAAGAAAAGAAAAGAGCCTAGCACAAAGCAGGCATCCAGGGGAAAAAACCTCAACCTCTTGGGAAATTTAAGAGATGAAGTGTTTAAGAATTGGAGAGATAGCAGACCTGAGAGGTACATTTAGAATGAGTAGACAGGGTTACTTTTCAGACACATTTAATGCTGAAAAATGACTCATCCCATTGAATAAGTCTAGATGACTAGATGTAAAGACTTAGAGGTAACTAAAAAAGGCAGTAATTAAAGGATTAAGCAGTGTGACATGGTTTTCCTTTTGTGATTCCCTTAAACTGGCCTCTGGGAATGAGAATACAATAAAACTGACTAAAATTGTAATTCTCATTTGACTATTCATTAAAAAAAATGATCCCTTACAATTCCTGCTGTTCTTTATTATGAATATTGATTATCATGGATGGCATTGTTGGAGTACAGAAAGGCCTGGAAATAGACTATCAGATACGACTATCTCTACAATAGTTTTAAATCAAACTTAGAGTTCCACAGTAGTACTGCTCTCATTTTAGCAGCATTCATTAGACTTTAAACTTTAGATTTCCTTAATGTCTTCTTCTTTAATTTTCATTAAGTAAGCTTTTCTCACCTCCCCTATGTTTTCACATCTTCATTATTGTCATGGTTAGGTACACGTGTCAACTTGGCCAAGTTGTGGTACCTGTTTATCTGATTGGGCAAGCGCTGGTCTGTCTGTTGCAATGAGGACATTTCACAGGATTAGGTCATGATCACGTCAGCTGCATCCACAGCTGATTCCATTTGTAATCAGCCAAAGGGGAGTGTCTTCTGCAATTAGTGATGCTAAATCTAATCATGGGAAGCCTTTTAAGGAGAACTCAGAGGAGACAGGCCTCATTCCTGCTTCGGCTGGTGAGCCTCTCCTGTGGAGTTCATCCAGACCCTCCATTGGAGTCGTCAGCTTCGCAGTCTGCCCTGTGGATTTTGGACTCTGTGTTCCTGCAGTCACGTGAGACACTTTTATAAATTTTATATTTGCAAGTGTTCCCTGTTGATTCTGTTTCTCTAGAGAACCCTAACTAATACAATTATGTTCCCAACTTCTTTTCTCTTTTACTCTGTCCTAAACCTAATTCTAATGCTGCTATTTTTATGAACCAGTTCCAGTTCAAGAGCTAGTCAGAAATGCTGGTACATGCATATATAAGAAATTTTATGATTTTTTTTCTTAGTTTATATTGAACTCCACTTTTTCTAATACATGACTTGCATTTTTCCCAAAAGAAGACCCATCAATGAGCCAACACGTGACTTCATAGAATTTTTTTCTACTGACTTCATAGAATTATTAATTCACCCTCAAAAGGATCTGATTTCATGTGCTGATTATATTCAATTTAAGCAATTGAAAAATATAAGACTAGGTATAATTTATGTGTATGGTAAGTTGGAACCCTTAATAAAACTTTGAAGAAGGCAGGATTCAGCGCCTCTTCTCTGCTGACTGCTTACTCATTCCTTCCTTCCCTGGCTCCCTGCTGTGGTTACTTCCAAGACCTCAACTTCCCATCTGCAAACCCATTCATATTTATCTGATTTCTACTTCCTTCTCTTGGAACCTGCTTTGCAGTACAGAGATGGCTTAAATAAAATTTCTGCTAATATGTTAGATTATTTTATTGAGAGTCAGGTACTGGATTAACAATAATGCCTTCGCTATTGACCAAAAAGTTCCTTGCTTCATAGTTTACATTTTTTTTTGATATTCAATTTATTCACCTCTTTTTAAGTGAAGTCATAATTTACACAGTAAAAATGCAGAATCTTATCTGTATAATTTAATGAGGTTTTTAAAATGTACATGTCAGTGGCAACGGCAACCTTGCCTCTCAGGTATTGTGTTTCTAGGCTGCAGAGGCTTGAGGGTTGTGGCTAGGAGGTGGGGATGGATGCCCGAGGAGCACTGGCCCTTTTGAATGACAGCCACTGGGTCACGATGAGCACCTTGGTGTGGATGGGGGCCTGGTCTCTCTGCCACCCCCAGGGCCCTGCCGCCGTGCTGCCTCTGGGCTCTGCCTCACGGACCCTACATGTGGAGCTCCTGTTTCAGCAGCAGTGTCTTCGACAACTTCAAAACATTTCTGCTCACAACATTCATAGAAGTAGCCATCACCTCCTTGGTATCTATTTCACACTTCACTTGTGTAATGCTGAAAAGATATATAAAGAATTGCAAAGAAGTGAATGATTAAGAATCCCTTTAATCCAACGTGGTGGAGTCTTGATTGTGGAATAATGCCAGACCATCTTCATGCATCTGTGTCTTGTTTTGTGATGAGGATGTCTTTGCTTTGCTATGGCTTCATAGGGCCCAGTGTGCGATTAAGCAGACTCAAGTAACTGTTCAGAAAATTGAAAAGGAAATTGAAGAAAAGCTAAGACTCACATCTACAAGCAATGAGCTGAAAAAAGAAAGTGAATGCCTGCAGTTAAAAATGTGGGTCCTTTGAAATGAACTGGAAAGACAGAAGAAAGCTTTGGGATCAGAGGTGGCATTACTGCGTAAGCAATGAATTGCATTAAGGACAAAGGGCATGCATTTTCAGCTGAACACCTCAAGCTTCAATTCCAGAAGGAATTCCCAAATGAGTTGAGGAAGGAGTGCACTGCAAAAAGAGAACTCTTTTTGAAGATTAATGCTCTAATGCTCAGCTAACAGTTCTATGCAGGCAATTACTATCTGAATTTTCCTACATTTACCCTATTGATTTGAATGAACATAAGGATTACTTTGTATGCTGTGTCAAGTTGCCCAATTCTGAGGACTTCCAAGTAAAAGATGATGGAAGCATTGCTGTTGCCCTTGGTTTCACTGCATGTTTGGCCTCCATGATTTCCTTTCTCCTACAAATGCCCCTCAGGTATCCTATAATTTGTAAGGCATCTAGATCAATAGTCAATGATAAAATCAATGACAAGCTGACTGAAAAGGAGAGTTTCCACTATATCCAAAAGGAGGGGAGAAGTTGCAATTTAATGATGGTGTCTGCCTTCTAAACAAAAACATAGCAGCTAAGACATCAACATGGACTAGGGACTCCAGACTTGAGGCAAACCCGTCCTAAACTGAAAAACTTCATGGAGCATGGACTACTGGTCAGGTATGACAGACATCACATCTCCAGTGCAATCCCTGTTCTAAAGAGACAAAGCTCCATATTTTGGGAGTGCAGATATGGGCTTCTCTGAAAGTGAGACAGCTCAGAGAATGAAAGACTGCAGTACAAATCCTCTCCTCCCAGTTACAACTCAGCATTAACCAACCCTGTGACTATTATCCCTTCCATGGGAGAATCCGAGAGAAAGACAGCATCTCTGTCCTTCTCTTTGGATTCCTCCTTGGACTTCTCCAAAGAAAACAAGAAAAAGGTTTAGCTTTGGGTGACTGCTTAAATGAAAGCCATGTGACTGTGAACACTAGCCAAGAACAGGGAGAAGTTCTCTCTGGACATCCCACCACAGTAAATGACACTCTCCTACTCAGTGAGCAGGTGGGTGCCACAAATGTCCAACTCAGGTGAGCTCTTCTCAGTCTCGAAGCTGAACTCTGCTGTACTGCAGAGCAAGCAGAAGAAATCATCTGGCTGGAAGCCACAGGTTTCACTTCAGGCAATCAACTAGGAGCCTTTAACTGCATTCCAGTGGACAGTGCCATGGCAGTGGAGTGTGATGAACAAATTCTGGGATAATTTGAAAAGTTGTCCTGAAAGATCTATGCACTGAATGAAAATGTATCCAGCTTCCGCAGGCCACATATGAGTTCTGTTAAGTGAGCAGTTGTACTTGGTCAGTCGGGCCAGAGCAGAGTCACTGCCTAAATGAGGACAAAGCTGAAGTAATGATTATTATATAGTTATAAATAAATTGTATAAATAAATAAATTGTAAATAATTATAATACAAAGTCCCTTTGTAGTAATTATGGAACAAATGAATATTAACGGAGGATATTCCTCAGAAAAACAGACTCTGTGAATTGAGGAAAGATTTAGGATCATTGTGTATCAATGGGCCAAAGTTAGATTTTGCTTTCATGATTTGCTTTTCAGGCCTTATAGTTGTTTCAAGGCAAAAGTCACTCTTTAAGTTGAAAGCATTTATAGGTCAAGTCACCTTACAGGTATTTGACTGCTTTTTATTTATACTTCTTTGTTATCCTCAGAGGGATGATAATATATGACTAATATAATGAACTCACCTTTAGTTTCTCATAAACACTTGCCTTCACCATAGTTTATCAAACTCTGAGAAAATTGAATATTCAGAAATAAATTTATACCAGTGCTTTTGGCCAGCCATTAGGTTGATGAGTAAGAAACACAGTAGCCTCCTTATACTTAGTCCTGTCCTTCCATTCCCTCTTCATCTGTGACCCGGCCGCACAGTCAACCTATAAATCTCAATGTTGCCCCATCTTAGTGCATCCTGAAAACTGAGGACTTAGATTCACTAGTTCTTTAACCAGTAGCCATGACCTTCCACCTTCTCTAATCATCTGAACCCTTGATGTAGCCCTAAAAAATTAGATGAAAAACCTTACCTGGTGGATCCCAGGGTTCCCTTAAGGACCCCAAAGTTGTTGCAGTCAGATAGTGTCCATTCCCTTTTGGAGTCTAAAGATTTTATGTGGGAAAGTGCTATATTCAAAAACTATGCGTACTTTCTGGCAATGCATTCACCAGATAAAATCCCTGCATGTAAATACATGTTAATTTACTGAATTTCAATCAGAAGGAAGGCATTGTAAATGATGAGATAGAGAGTCAAGCTATATAGGAAGCAAATGCAAGGCAGTTGAGATAGTTGGATTAAGAGACTAGATGAGGTATGGAATATTATTGCTATGTGCACAATTGCATGAATATGAAATTATGCTTTCAAAGTCCACTTGTTATTCCTGGAGCTCAGATTTAATTTGTTGTTGCTTTATACTTTATGTACCCAAGGATATCACCTCAGGGTTGCAAGCTGTTTAAGGAAAATGTATCCATATATACATGTATCATATAAAAGAATAAAAATTGAATTTACTTAAAAAAAAATCCATGTAACCAACACTTAAACCAAGATACAGGACATTTCCATCGTTCCAAAGATTTTCTTCATGGCCCTTTAAAGTCAACCCTTCCACCTCAGTTGCAAACTCTATCTTGATTTCTATCACCTCAGATTAATTTTGTATGTTCTTGAACTTTACATAAATGAAATCATATAGTATGGACTGCTTTGTGACTGGCTTTTTCCACTCAACATATTTCTCTTAATATTCATCCATTTTGTTTTATATCTTGGTAATTCACACTAGTTAGTTGCTGAATAGTATTCATTGATTCAATTAATTCATTGAATCAATGAATAGTATTCATTGAATCAATATACCACAAGCTGTTTATCATTCATATTCTTCATGGATATTTGGTGTCCAGGAACATGATTATGCAGTTATTTTTATGGACATATACTTCATTTATCTTGGATATATACCTAGGAAAGTAATTGCATGGTCACATGGTCAATATTTGTACAAATTTTTCACTCACAAGGAGATTTTAAGTTGCAACACAACCTCACCAATTAGGTATTTAGCATTTAAATTAAAGAATTGGTCTATTATTTCAACAAAGCATACTGGAATTTGGTTTGTGATTGCACTGAATTTGTTGATAAATTTGGAGGGGATTGATACTTTAACAATATTGGATATACTGCAGAAAATGACTTGTCTCTCCACTTACTTATTGATGTCAGTTTCTCTCAACCTTGTTTTGTACATGAATCTGGTGTTTCAGTTTGTAAGCTGCCAGAATGTGCTATACCAGAAATAAAACAGCTTTTAAAAAGGGAATTTATTAAGTTGCAAGTCTACGCTTCTGAGGCTATGAAAATGTCCAAACTAAGGCATCCAGAAACAGATGCCTTAACTCCAAAGAAAGGGCCAATGAAATTCAGGGTTTCTCTCTCAGCTGTGAAGGCACATGTGGATGTCTGCTAGCTTTCTTTTCTGGCTTCTTCTTTCATGAAACTACACCAGGAGCATATTCCTTCTTCATCTCCTAAGGTCTCTGGCTTTGTGGACTTTGTTGGCTCTAAAGCTTTTTCCAAAGTGGTTCCCTCTTAAAGTGCTCCAGTAAGCAGCCCCACTTTGAATGGGTGGAGACACATCTCCATAGGAACCATCTTATCAAAAGTTACCACCCACAATTGGGTGGGTTACATCTCCATCAAAAAGATCCCATCCAGCAATATTAGAATGAGGGTTAAAGCTAATAGGTTAACTTATGGCTGCATAAATGTCAGGTAGCTAGACCTCAAGACAAGGAGTCAAAAATTATTTATCATTATTTATGCTTAGTGGCCATTTTTTATAACTTATTTTTGAAATGTCTATGAAAATCTTTTGCACATTTTCTTTGTATGCTGGGTGGTGGGGGTCACAGTTCATTCTTTTTCCATGTGAGTATCCCATTATTGCAGCACCATTTATTGAATTTTTTTTTTGGAGGGAGGAAATGCACAAGCCAGGGACCAAACTTGGGTTCCCTGCATGGCAGGTGAGAATAATACCACTGAACTGCCCATGAACCCCTGCTTTGCCCATTTTTATTGTATTTGTGTGTGTATGTGTGTGTGAGTGTTGTTATTCATGTTTAAGTGTTCTTTATACACTCTGGTTGTACATCCTTATCAGATATACCCTACCTGATATTTTCTTTCAGTGTTTGGCTTGACTTTCCATTTTGTTACTGATGCATTTTGAAGAACAGAGATTTATATTTTGGTGGACTACAATTTGTCATTTTTTTTCTTTTAAGTGATAATTTTTCCTAACATAAAAGCTAATGGTTTTTATCTTGTCTCAGTTCATACAAACAAACTTAGCCAGGGTTTTGATTGGAATTTCATAGAATCTTTGGATCAATTACATTAATATTTCATAATAGAGTTGAATAGTGAAGTCATCTGGGCTCGCAGTTTAATTTGTGGAATGCTTTATAATGAGTACAATTTCATTAATAATTTTCAAGGATTAAGTTATTCAAATTTTTATCATGTGTATCTTTTTGTAATTTTTGTGCTATTCTCTTTCATCTAATTAATTGAATTTGTTAACATAGAGTTGTTCATAATATCCTCTTAATATATGCTTAGTAACTGTAGGTTCTGTAATGCTGCCTACTTTAATTTATGATAATGGTCATTTGTGTCCTGTCTCATTACTTTTCTTGATCTGTCTATTTCTCGTTTATTCAATCTCATTAATCTATTCAATGAACAACTTTGGCTTCACTGATTTACCCTATTTTTCATCTGTTTGATGTCTCATTCATTTCCAATCTGATTTATATTATTCCTTCTGTATTGTATCTAATGTTTAATTTGTTCTTTTTATTTTATTTTTTTTTACATGGACAGGCACTGGGAATTGAACCTGGGTCTCCAGCATGGCAGATGAGAACTATACCCGCTGAGCCACTGTAGCCCACTCTAATTTGTTCTTATTTTTCCATTTTAATTTGGAAGGTTAAATTATTGATTGTAGAAATTTCTTCAGTTCTAACATAAATATTTAAAGCTGCAAATTTTCTTCTAAACATTGCTTCTGGTTGCAGTATTTATTTATTTATTTATATAATAACTAGTTTATTGAAAATATTGGATCCATTTTCAAGCTTCATAACACCATTTCCTAGATCACAGACTATATGGTAGCTAATTACCATAGACAAGGTGAGTGTACCCACCATAATGACAGCAGACTCAAAGTAGCAGTCAAAATAATCTTTCTCACAGACTTGTGGCATTGCTAGTAGATCACTGGGTACCTAGAAGTAAAATAGATGGGCACTCTACTAAATTCTTGTTTGAGATGTATAAACAGAAGAATTCTAAGTAAAGTGAACAGAAATCTAACATGAATTACAGAAACAGAAATCATGGACCTTTAATCAGTTCCCAGACTTGAGACAGCTTACAGATCCAGAGCCCCTTGAATGAGGGGAGGGCTGGGCACTCTTGGGGAAGAACCTTTTTAAATTGCCCAAAATTTTCATTGTCAACCTTATTCCCAGCCTTCTCAAAAGAGACCTACAGCCTTTTACCAGGGCATCTGTGCATTGGGGAAAAAGAAGTGATCAGATATTTCAGGAATTATTAGACAATGACTCAGAAGTGACACTAATTCCAGGAGGGCCAAAACGTCAGTCTGGTTCGCCAGTCATAGTAGGGGCTTATGGAAGTGAGGTGACCGATGGAGTTTCCATCTCACAGTGTCTTCAGTGGGTCCCCAGACCCATTCTATGGTCATTTTCCCAGTTCCAGAATGTGTAATTGAAATCAACATACTCAGCAACTGTCAGAAACCCCATTTGGTTCTCTGACTAATGGAATGAAGGTTATCATGGTAGGAAAGGGCAAGAGAAAGCCACTATAACTGCCCATACCTAACAAAATAGTAGATCAGAAACAATACTGGATTTCCTGGAGAAATTGCAGAGAATAGTGCCACTCTTAAAGACTTGAAAGATGCATGGGTGGTGATTTCCACCACATCCCCATGCAACTCTCCTATGTGGCCTGAGAGAAAACAGATGGGTCTTGAAGGATGACAATGGATTTTTGTAAACTTAATGAGGTGGTGACTCCAATGTAGCTGCTGTTCCAGATGTGGTATCATTGCTTGAGCAAATCAGCACATACCCTGGTAGCTGATATGCAGCTATGGATATTGCAAATGCTTTCTTCTCAATAGCTGTTAGTAAAGACCACCAAAAACAGTTTGCATTCAGCAGGCAAGGCCAGCAGTATACCTTCACTATCCTGCCTGAAGGGTATATAAATTCTCTAGCTGTATGTCACAATCTTGTCTGCAGAGACCTTGATCATTTCTCCCTCCCACAAGACATCACACTGATCCATTATATTGATGATATTAGGTTGATTGGACCCAGTGAGCAAAAAATAGCAACTACTGTAGACTCATTGGTAAGGCATTTGCATGTCAGAGGATGGGAGATAAATCCAGAAAAAATACAGGAGTCTTCCACATCAGTGAAATTTCTAGGTGACCAGTGGTGTGGGTCATGTCATGTCGAGATATCCCTTCAAAGATGAAGGATAAGTTGTTGCATCTGGTGCCTCCTATGACCAAAAAAAAGAGGCACAATGCATAATTGGCATCTTAGGATATTGGAGACAACATATTCCTCATCTGGGTGTGCTACTCTGGCCCGTTTACTAAGTGACCAGAAAAGCTGCTAATTTTGAGTGGGGACCTGAACAAGAGGAGGCTCTGTGACAGGTCTAGGCTGCTGTGCCAGCTGTTCTCCCACTTGGGCCATATGATCCAGTGGATCCTATGGTGCTGGAAGTTTGTCAGTGCAAATAGGGATGCTGTCTGGAGCCTTTCACAGGTCCCTATAGGAGACTCACAATGAAGACCGTTAGAATTTTGTGCAAAGACTTACCATCTGCTGCAGAAAACTCTCCTTTTGAGAATAGCTTTTAGCCTGTTCTGGCCCTTAGTAGAGACTGAGTGCTTAACCATGGGCCGCCAAGTTACCATGAGATCTAAGTTGCCTTTCATGACCTGAGTGTTGTCTGACCCACCAAGCCATAAGAGTGGACATGCACAGCAGCACTTCATCATAAAATGGAGGTGGTATATAAAATATAAGGTCTCAAGCAGGTCCTGAAAGCACAAGTAAGTTACACGGCCCTCACTTTTGCCATGTTTCCTTCTCTTTCCCAGACCAGCGCTATGGCCTCTTGGGGAGTTCCTTACAGTCAATAGACTGAGGAAGACAAAACTCGGGCCTGGTTTACAGATTGCTCTGCATGATATGCAGGGACCATCCAGAAGTGGACTGCTGTAGCACTATAAACCCCTTCTGGAATGTCCTGAAAAGACAGTGGTGAGGGAAAATCTCCCCATGGGCAGAACTTTGAGCGGTGCACCTGGTTGTTCATTTTGTTTGGAAGGAAAACTGGCCAGAGGTGTGTTTGTATACAGACTCTTGGGCTGTTGCTAATGTTTGGCTGGATTGTCAGGGACTTGGGAGGAGCATGATTGGAAAACCAGTGACAAAGAGGTCTGGGGAAGAGGTATATGGATAGACCTCTCTAAGTGGGCAAAGAAGATGAAGATATCTCTGTACCACAGGAATGTTCACCGGAGGGTGACTTCAGCAAAGATTTTAATAATCAAGTGACTAAGGTCCTGTGGATACAAATCAGCCTTTTTCCTGAGACACTCCTGCCATTGCCCAATGGGTTCATTGAACAAACTGGTCATGGTGTTAGGGACAGAGGTTACACATGGGCTCAGCAATGTAGACTTCTACTCACCATGGCTGACATGGCTATGGCCACTTTGCCAGCAGCAGAGACCCACACTCAGTCCCTGATACGGCACCATTCCCTGAGGTGATCAGCCTACTACATGGTAACAGGTTGATTACACTGGACCACTTCCATCATGGAAGGGGTAGCAATTGTTCTAACTGGAATAGACAATCTCTATATGGGTTTGCCTACCCTGCACACAAATCTTCAGCAAAAACTATCACCCTTGGACTTATGGAATGCCTTATCCACCTTCATGGTATTCCACACAGCATTACTACTGATGAAGGAACCCACTTCACAGAAAATGAAGTGTGAGAATATGCAAGTGTTCATGCAATTCCCTGGACTTATCGTCTTTCCCATCATTCAGAGGCAACTAGGTTGATAGAAAGAAGAAATGGCCTTTTGAAGACCCAACTATGTGCCAACTAGGTGGCAATACCTGGCAGAGCTGGGACGGTGTTCTCCAGTAGGCTGTGTATACTTTGAATCAGCATCTACTCCACTGTGTGGTGCTGTTTCTCCCATAGCCAGGATTTACCAGTCCAGGAATCAAGAAGTGGAATTGGGAGTGGCACCACTCACTCTCACCCCTAGTGATCCACTAGAAAAATGTTTGCTTCCTGTCTCTGAAAGCTCTACTGGTCTACACATCTTAGTCCCAAAAGGAGCAGTGATCCTGCCAGGGGACACAATAATGATTCTGTTGACCTGGAAGACTGCCATCTGGCCACTTTGGGATTCTCATGCCACTGAATCAGCAGGCATGAAAGGGGATTACTGTTTTGTCTGGGTTGATTGACCCTGATGAGCAAGCAGAAATAAGACTACAACTACGCAGTGAAGGTAAAGAGGAGCTTTCCTGTAACACAATAGATCCCCTAGGATGTTTCTTATTATTACCATGTTCTATGATTAAAGTCAATGGAAAACTACAATAACCCAGGCCAGACAGGACAACCAATGGCTTAGAAACCTGAGGAATGAAGGTTTGAGTCATCCCACCTGGCAAAAAAAAACATGGCCAGCTGAAGCTCTTGCTGAGGGTAAAGGGAACATGGAATGGCTAGTAAGAAGGTAGTAATAAATATGTACTATGGCCACATGAGCAGTTACCAAAATGAGGTCTTAATTGTATGAATGTTTCTTCCCTGTATTGTTATGAGTAGGTTTGTATTTCTCATAAGCAAATATCTTGTTTTCCTCATCCTATGACATAAGATGTATTATTTATGTTATAGTATTTAAGTCATAGGATATGAAGTGTAAAAGTGAATGTTACCTAAGGACTTGTACTGTCTTCTGGAGAGATATGGTGAATTTCTGGTTGTGTGCAGGACAGTTGAGTATTATTAGGTGAAATATATGTCTGCTATTGTGTTATATTTGGAAATTAAGCTTGTTTCAAGGTGATGTGTACAGATTCCAACTTGCTAAGGGGTGAACTGTGATGGTTAGGTTCTGGTATCAACCCAGTCAAGTGGTGATGCCCTGTTCTCTGGTAAGACAAGCACTGGCCTGATCATTCCTGCAAGGGCATTTTGTGGCTGATTGATAAATCAGAAGGCTGGTATATTAAATCATCAGTCAGTTGATTGCAACTGTGGATGATTACATCTGTGATCACTAAGGTATGTCTCCTGCAAATGAGATACGCCAATCAGTTAAAGACTTTCAAGGAGGAAGAGAGCCTTTTTCACTGCTTCTTCAGCCAGCAAGCCTCTCCTGTTGAGTTCATCAAGACCCTTCATCAGTGCTGCCATCTTCACAACCTACCCTGCAAATTTTGGACTCTTCATTCCCACTGTTGTGTGAGACACCTTTATAAATCCTATGTTTACAGATGTCTCCTGTTGGTTCTGTCTCTCTAGAGAACCCTGACTAATAATACCCAATGTCTTCTTTAGCTCTATTGCCACATTGTCCTTCAAGTCATTGAATTTATTTAAAAGATTTTGTTTGAACATCTGTAATTAGTTGTTTCAACTCCTGTATCTCATCTGAAGTTTTAGTTTGTTCCTTTGAGTGGGCCAAATCCTTGTACTTCCTAGTATGACTGTGATGTTTTGCTGGTGCCTAGACCTCTGATTTTTTTCAATAAGTTTATTTTGGAGGTTATTTTCTCTTTTTTGCCTAAGGTTTTCTTGTTGGTTGGCTTTGTGCTCTAACTGTTTTTTGACATTTATTTCAACTTATTCTAGAACTTCTAAACAGAAGCATAGCTTCTGTTTAAATTATCAGAATTTTTTCAGCCCTTATTTTTCTCATTCTTGCCTTGCATATGTGGAATGATTTTTGAGATTGCTCTTTTTGTGCAGTTGTTTTGCCCCAGGAAAAAGCTTTCTCTTCCCTCTCCTTCCTCAGGGAATGTTGATCTGCTGTGGTAGTTTGCATTTTGGGGGGGTAGGGGCTTCTTTTTGCCGTTATATGTTTTTATACTCCTTTCATTTTTGTAGCACCTTTACCCAGAGGGCTGATTATTGGAGGAGGGTCCCCTCAGAAAGGATCTACCCCAGTCTGTTTTTCCCAGACATGACAGGTCCAGGACTCATAAGAGGGGTATTTATCCATATCAGTATTCCTTGGGGATGAGAGCTAGCAGGTTGCCAGTCTTTCCTGTGAAACCTTCTGATTCTGTGCTTTTCCTGTCTTGCCCATCAGATGACACTTGTCAGCCCACTGCTCCCTACAGGCTTAAAGTGGTACTATGCCTTTAATTATCAGCAGACCCTGTCCCTGCCAGAGACATGGTTGAGACAGGCTGAGAGTTAATTGGGCTTAAACTGTTCAGATTTTCCCAGCTCCTGGGGTCTGAGTTCTCTAAATATCACTCACTGCCTGCACTGGACCTTGCCCCCTCCCTTTTTTGGGGGGATGACCCATTCTTCAGCTCCCTGTTTCCTGCAGACTGGAAAAATTACAGTGATTCTCAAGCAGCACCACTTCCACCCTTGTTCATGCATATTTGAAACACAATCTAGTCTCTGCTTATGTAGCTTGAAACTGTTGTTAATATCCCAGCCCCTTGGATGTAAATTTTCTAAATGACAGCCACCACTTGTGCTGGACCCTACACCCCCCCTTTTTTGGAGAAGATAAGCCCTTTAGGGAACTACCACCTGTCAGTTAACTTTTACTCTGAGTTAACCATATTTCTGCTCCCACCTGGGGCAGGGCTGAAAGTGAAAAAAACCTGGCTTCTTTCTTCAATAGGGCTGCTTAAAAAGAAAAAAAAAAAAAAAAAAAAAAAAAAAAAAGCTGTTCTCAGAAGATGTTCCCAGCACCCCAGGTTTGCAAATCAAGAACTGGAATTGGTACTCGGTTCTATGTGCCCCTTTTCTTGAGGTACAGCTCTCTTTCAGCAATCTGAACTCAGCTAACTCCAAAAGCTTCTGTTTTGTTTTTTGTTTTTTTTTTTAATTAGCCTTGATTCCTCCCTGCTTGGAGTGGGGCTGCAACAGAACTTCCAGTTACCATCTTGATTGTGATATAAATTTATCTGTACTTGGAGCTGGAATTCAGTAATCTGAATTCATTAATCAAAGCCACATTTAGAGCCTGGCTGAGATACTCACCCTTCTCTTGCTCTTAGTTAGAGAGGGTTTCTGTTTCCTGACAGGGAGTGACTCTGCTGTGCCAGTGGGGGAGGGCACCAGACTCAACAGTATGGAAGGATTTACTTGCACCCCCTCACTGCAGTTTATTAGTCTCATACTTCCACTCATTCCTGGCTGGTGTGTGATGTGTGTCTGGTCTCTGAAGTCTCCAAACACTTGTTTCAGACAGTTACTGGCTATTTACTAGCTTCCCTGGAGGATTAACTAAATCCTGCAACACCCTATGCCACCTCTACAGCTCCCTACAATGGCCTCTTCTAGATTTTTGAGGTAGAAGTTTAATACAGAATGTATAATTCTGACTTTTTAAGTGTTGTATTTTATAAGGTCAATTAGGCCAAGTTTTTGGTAGTATTGCCCATATCCTTACTGATTTATTGATGTTCAATTAGTTGTCTTTTTTTAATTACTGAGAGAGTAGTGCTGAAATCTCCAACAATAATTGTAGATTATATATTTCCCCTTTCAGTCTTATCAATCCATCTTCCTTCATTTTTTTTTTTTTCTTTTTCTTTTACATGGGCAGGCTCCAGGAATCGAACCCAGGTCTCTGGCACAGCAGGTAAGAATTCTGCCACTGAGCCACCAGTGCACCACCCTGCTTCATGCATTTTAAAGCTATGTTGTTAGGTGCGTAGGGATTCAGCATTATTATTGTTTCCTGATGAATTGACCCTTTTCATCATTATGGCATTTCTATAATGGTAACACTTTTTTCATGAAGTTGGCTTTGTCTGATATTAATTTAGCCACTCTGGTGCTCTCACAGTGTCTGCACAATATTGTGTTCTTTGTGCTTGGTTTCAACCTATCTATGCCTTTATAGTTAAAGTATTTCTCTTGTACAAACCATATTAGTTCATCTTATTTTTTATCCTGTCTGATCATCTCTGTGTTTGTATTAAGGTGTTTAATTCCATTATTTTTAGAGTAATTCTATAGGTTGGGTTTAAGAATAGCAGTTAATAGGAATCCCTTCTATCCTTTCTTCTAGTGGGTTAATTATTCTTAATATTCTCTTTTTTCTCAATCTTATCTATTGGATTTTTAGCTATACCTTCCCATATTTCTCTCAGGAATTGCAGTACTCATCTTTAACTAGTCATAATCCACTTCAAAAAATATTATATCAATTAATATAAAATATGAGAATCTTATGAGAATAACACTTCATTTACACCACTTCTTTTCTATTGTGCACTTGTGGTTATATATTTTAGCTCTACATGTTTTTCCCCAGCATATTTTGTTTTTACTTGAAATAGTAGAGTTTTCAAGAGAATTAAAAAAACAAAATTTTTTATTTAACTATATGTTTTGTCTGTATAAATTTTGTCATTACTTCTGAACATTCCAGGATTACATTTGGGAACATTTTTTTCAACATAAAAATTCTTATATTTCTTAATATTTCATATGATGTGAGCTTTTGGATATGAATTCTATCACCATTTGTCTGTCTGAGAACTGCTTTTATTCTGCTATAATTTCTGAAGAATTTTTTTACCAGCTATCGAATTTTAATTCATCAGTATTTCTTTTCAAACTCTTATAGATTTTATTCTATTTTTCTGTCTTGTATTTATTTATTTTAATAAGATGTCAGCTATCATTGTTTCAGGTTCCTATCAGTGAATGAGACTTTTGCTTTCTGTCTGCTTTTAAGATTTTCTCTTTAACTTTAGTTTTTTGTCATTTTACTATCATGTACCTAGGTTTGGTATTTATTTTATCCTACTTCAGATTTCCTGAGCTTCATTGATCAGTTGACTGATGTCTTTCAAAAATTTTAGAAATTTTTTAACTACAACTCCTAAAGTATCTGCAACTTGTTTTCTGTCCTTTCCTTCTAGTATTCCAGTTACATACTGCTTGATATTGTTTCGCTCACCTTGAATGCTCTCTTCTATCTGTTAACATCATCATCCTAGTTTCTCTTTGTGTTTCAAATGCAAAATTTCTCTTGACCTGTCTTCATGTTCAGTGATGCTTTTGTCTACTTTGTTCAATCTGCTGACATGGTACCCAATGAATTATTCATTTTACACACTGTATTTTTCCATTTTTAATTTCCATTGGCCTTTACAGAACTAAGATACCTTGAAAATCTCTCTTCAGCTCTCCTCCCTCAGCATCTGTTCTCTACTAAGTCTTACAATGTAAATGGTCAGTTTAGGATTTAGCCAAGGAAGTGGAGTGAAACCCTATGCAGATTTTTTGACTCCTCCATAGCTCTCTCATTTCTCTCCTTTTGCACTCAATTTGGAGACTGTTCCCTGGCAGAAAGCAAATGTGAATGTGAAGCTCAGCTTATGTAATTTATGTAAGCATCAATATTTTATGCTTTTATTTTCCTGCGGCACTTAATTAATATGTTTTGTCCTGTTTTATACTGTTTATGGTAATAGAGTAAGTCTAAAAACAGCTCTCTATCATCGACAGAAATAGAAATTCTATTATTGATTTTTCAAAATGCAAGGGACACATGCATTGATTTTGTACCCAGTAACATATTTACCTCTTCAGTTAGTTCTCATATTTTATCTTCAGATCATCTTGATTTTTCTATATAGAAAATTTTATTCCATGTAAATAATGAAAGTTTGTTTTTCAAATATTTATACTCTTTATTTCTTTTTCTGGCCTTAGTATAGTGTGGTGTTTACATTTCTCACTAAAATAATTAAATTATGCTTGTGAAATTCATCTTGTTCCTGATTATATGGAAAGTCTTCTGGTATCTCATGATTAAAAATAATGTTTGCTGTAGGCTTTTACTTGGTAAACATTTTTAGGTTAAATAAATTGCCTTCTATTTATTCACGTATCCTTACTGTATATCTGACTATCAAGTTTTATTGTTTTTCATAAGCATGACTGGTTGGATAATATTTTTTTCATTAACATTATATATATAATGTTTTTTTATGTGGAGAGCATAATATTTGTACTGTATAAGATTAAAAGTTGAGTATGACATATCATGGCATTAAGATATTACATTTTAGTGGAGGTAGTGCAGTAAAGTATACATGGGAAACAGAGGGCTTAAGATTTTGGTGTTAGAGCTGAGTCTAATCTTGAATAAATTATTTATCTTCTCTTTTGCTTTGTTTTCTTTTTCTGAATCATTGGCATAATAATATATTTATCTCAAAGGATTGATTTCTCTTAAGCTTTTTATTTGGCAACATTCAAAACCAAATAATATAATGCTCACTAATATACTCCTCACCTAGATTCATGCTAGGTTAACCTAGTTTAACATTTTGCCACATTTGTTTTGCTAAATTGTTTTCTCCTATTCTCTCTCTCTTCATATGTATATTGTTTTTCTTTATTTGAATCATTTAAAAGTTGGAACTATCATGATACTTGACCTCCAAATACTTTATCAAGTATCTCTTAATTAAAATATCCTCCTATGTAATGAAAAATCATTATCATACCCAAGAAATTTAACATTGATACAATATCATCTCATATACAGACCATATCCATGTCCCCCCAATTCCATTAATGCCTGTGCCCCTGATCAAGTAGTACACAATGCTTTAAGTTGTGATGTTTCTTTAGTCTCCTTTAATCTAAAATTACCATGAGGAGAGCTTACTATTTTTTATAAACTTCTAACACACTTGGTTGCAGCAATACTAGAGGATCTCGTTTAGCTAAATTTTGTTTTACAGATGAGGAAACTAAGATCCAGAAAGATCAAGACACACAAGGCTATAGCTTTTAAACTGTAAAGCCAAGTTTATAGCAAATGTATTCTATTCTAAGTAACAGTTATATTGTTGTACATCATGTTTTAATAAGGAAGAGGATTTGCCTTTCTCTGTCCTTAAGCTATTTTTTGGTTGTTTTTTTTTTAATATTTGCTCTTCTTTTTTATTTTTAATATCCAAATATTATTTACAGATATTTTCACCTTTAAAGCTAAAGTTTTAGATTAATTTTATTTAATGTACAAGAAAAGTAACCATCACTCTTCCATTTATTCAAAAAATAATCAGGGCAGCTGCTGTGGCTCAGCAGGCAGAGCTCCGACCTGCCGTGCTGGAGGTCTGGAGTTCGATCCCTGGTACCTCCTGCCCATATGCAAATTTAAAAAAAATAATAATAATAATCAGTGAGTACCTACTATACACCATGCATTGTGTCTGCTCTTTTGAATACTATAGTACCATGATAGAATATAGGAATATTGTCTTGGTCCTTATGCATTCTACCAAGATCACAGTCCCTAATATAAGTTTGATTGCCTTACTTAAGGGAGAATTAGGGTGGCAAAACATTATATTCTTATTCTTTTCAATGATAAATTACCATTCCCTTATTTTTTCTAAAATTAATGAGTTAGAACTTGTATAATTTATGCATAGTTTTATTCAGATAAAACATCCACACCTTTCCTTATCCTTATCACACATAAATTTTTAATGGTATTCTAAAAATGAGCTAAGAACATAGATAGCATTTTTAACTGGAGATCTCACTCATTGCAACCATGCTAACCTCATACAAGAACATGAATACTCATTTATATTTATGGAGAAGGAAATTATCTCAAGGAAAATATTTTTAATAATGCAAACCAGAATTATGAATCCCTTCCCCATCAAATATCTGAAAAACATATTAAGCCTAATATTCCTACATTTGTTAAAATAAAGCACATTTGTTCAAATTTATCTCCTAGTTTATTTCTATGCTTACTATAATACTAAATGATGATACTTACAATGGTACTAACAACACTACCTGTATCTTTATAATCCATGTGGGTCAGATTCCCTAGGGAGCGTATTGAAAGAACAGAGATTAGCATGTGAGAAGTTCATTGGGGAGTGCTTTTAGGATTAAGAATTGAGGGAGAAAGGAGCAAGAAGGACTGGTCAGAGGAAGAAACTGGACTGTAATGCAATCCCCACAACAAAGACCATAGCTGGTACCATGAGGAGTTCTAAAGCTAGGATGGTCTTTCTCCTCAGGTCTTCATACTCCCTCATCAACCAGTCATTACACACAGGCTGCCAGTGGAAAGGAGGAGCAGATATGGCTGAGGCAAATCTCTTTAAAAGAGAACAAATCCCAGAGTGGGCTTTCAGCTGAAGGCTTTCAGCTGCTGGGAATAAACCCTTCACTCTCAAAGGGAAAGTTGAGTCTACAGTGTCAAATCTACTCCTTGCTCTATCAATCTTCTTCTTTGCATAAGGTATATGAGTAACTTCTGTAGGATTCTGTTTCCTATCCTGTGAGAAATATAAAAGGAAAATACAGTGATGAACTAAAGACTCTACATCTGTATCTAGACTCAAAGCCACAATTTATTCTCATCATCTTCCTCTTCCAGATATATTCTTGATTCTGCCTCACCTGTAGCTAGTATCTTTCCTCATCTAAGTAGTTTATCTGGTGGGTATCCCACGTGATCCAAAGCCCTGGTTACTGCACTCTGTTCAGGTCATGGCTGTTGCACTTTTTATTTACCATCAAAATTGGCAAGGGGTTAGCAAGAGATGCTTATGTGTGTCAGCTGGGTCTCAAACATATTCCTTCTTGCCTTCATTGTTTAACAACAACTCTACCTTTTTCTGCTGATCAGGATCAATTACCCCTGCCAGGACAGTGACTCTTCTTGCCTGATAGTGCTGTGGCAAACAAATTCTCAAGTGCCCGGGTGGTAACAATGATTTAAAGTTCATTAGGATGTTTGCTGTATTTCCTGATAAAAATATTCACCCTTTGAGAACCAGTACCTTTAAATTTTAAAAATGCAGGTTTGCAGGAGTGGAAAGCACAAATTCCGCAATTGGGTCTTTGGAATGATAGTAAATGGAGCCACTCCTTTCACCCTTTGGTTCCTGGACACATGTATTCTACCTGTTGAGTACACTGCACCATAGAGTGGTAGTTGATTTAGAGTATAGACTTGAACAATAATAGCTTGACACCCCATCATAACAAAGTATATTTTCTGAGCTAACCACTGAGCTATGCCTTCTGTCATTTGGCATCATTTATCAGTGCTAAATCTTCTGGGTCATGCATTATAGGATGAGTGGATTCCATGCTTATGTACCTACTGATATATCTTTCCTTCTTTGAAATGGATTCCTTAGTCTATTGTGATGTTATGTGGTATCCTATATTGGTGCATCCCTCAATGAGGCACAGGTGCTGCAAGCTGGAAAATCAAACCAGACCTACACCAGAATTCTATCATTTCTAGTCAAAATAAATCCTTATCCCTTCCAAGATAGAAAAGTGACAACGTAGTCAACATACCACCAAATTGTTGACAGATATCTTTGGGGTATGTGTGCCATACTAGGATATGGGCATTTGTCTCTGTTGCTGGCTAGTTAGACATTTAGCATTGACAATGGTTATATCAACCTTAGTGAGAGCCCTGGCTGCTGGCCTACTCATAGCCTCCATTTTTGCCACCACAATTACTCAATTTATGTACCCATTATACCATTAAGCATGATGAAAGAGGACCACTCACGTCAAGTAGCCAAATCATTCAGTCTACTTCATTGTTTAGTGTCTCCTTTGTAAAGGATATTCTGGTGGGTATTTGATGGGATACAAAGATTTCCATACCTTATGCCAACTCCTTAGGTCTACAGACATGCTTTACCTGAAACTTCCTTATTTCTGACTATCCACTCTTTCTCTTTCCAGGCTTCTTATCAGACAAAGCATTTATCTATATGTCGTCTAATCTAGAGAAATTTTTTCCCATCAAAAGCAGATAACAAGATAATTACATTTCCATTAAGAGAAGAGGGGCAAAATGCAATAACTTGTCCTCTGGAGATTTATGCCTGAGTATTCTTCAGATGATTAGGGCCCTAAAAATTCACTGATGGAATATTTGTGTGGTTTATCTCCTATTTTCTGATACAGATATGCCTTACCAAGGATTCCTACAATCTTTTATATCTTGCTCACCCCATCTGATTAACATAATGTTATCTATACAGGACCAATGTGATTTTCTGCAAGATATTCAGCAGTCCATGTCTACTCAGACTATATTATGAAGAAGTATGGTAAATAGCCCTATATGAAGAATGTGAATTTATGCTATCATTTGTTCCAGTGAATGTGAACCCTTTTTGTATTAGTCAGTGTTCTCCAGAGAAGCAGATAGATAGGATCTATCTATCATCTCTCTCTCTCTCTTTCTCTCTCTCTCTCTCTATATATATATATAATGAATGTATATATATATATATGAATATATATATAATGAATATTCATTATATATATATTCATATATATATATATTCAATTGTGGGGATTGGCAAGTCCAAATTCCATAGGGCAACTTGATGGTGACACTGAATTCCCCATGAGAAGCCAGATGGCTGAAGTAAAGATGGAAATTTTTCTTTCTGACTGCTGAAATCTTCAATTCTCCCTTTAAGGCCTTCAACTGATTGATAAGGAGACTCTGCTCATTGCTGAAGGCAATCTTCTTTGCTAACTGTAGATGTTATCAGCCATATATGTAATCAGCTGACTATTGATGAAATCCAGGTAATATACTCATAGTAACAATCAGGTCAGAGTTTGCTTGATCAAATGAGTAAACTGTAGTCCTTATTTCTGACTGGGATAAAAAGCATGAAATTTTCAGAATCCATAGTCACATACCATGTAGCTGAGTCCTTGCTAATCTAATTTAACAAAAGTATTGTATTTAATGACTATTTTAACGAATTACCACAAACTTGGTGGTTTAAAACAACAGGAATTTATTCCCTCATAGTTCTGGAGGCCAGAGATCTGAAATCAAGCATTGGCAGGGCTGTCCTCCTTCTAGAGAGGCTAGAGCATCAATTCTTGCTTTTTCCAGCTTCTGGTGGCTGTTGGCATTTCTTGGCTGCATCACTCCTGTCTCCTCTGTGTGTCTGTGTCAAATGCCCCTCTGCCTCTTTCTTATTAGGTCCCACCCAGATAGTTCAGGATAATGTCATCTCAAAATCCCTAATCACATCTGCAAAGATGATTTTTCCAAATAAGGAACACAGGTTCCAGGGATTAGGACCTGATATCTTTAGTAGGCCAATATTCAGCCTACTACAGTGGCTGAATTAATGATATTCTCTTAACATTCTCCATGATCTGCCTACCTTTGTGGGAGACCAGATAGCTGAATTAAATGAAAATATTATGAGGACTACCACTCCTGCATTATTTAGTTCTTTTGGGTGGCAGTCTGCCCACTTTTTCCTCTAGGATGTGATTTTTTTTCTTTTTTTTTTTTTGATGGTGGAAAGATTTACAGTCATCCATTAGGCCTTCCCCACTTTGATAGATTTCGGCCTTCCCCATTATGATAGTTTTTAACCTCATAGGCCAAGGTACAAGTGTGTGGATTTTGCCAAATACAAAGTATGTATATTCTAACCATATATTGATTACCAAGGGAATGAGTACTAGGTTCATCCAGTTACCTAGGAAATGGTTACAGGTGTGCCCAGTTACCTAAGATCCACCAGTAACTGGACATGGGATAGAACTCCGTTGAGACAAACTGGAGTCAGTAAACTTCTGAATGAATTCCTATTTGAGCCTAAAAGGAGATTAACTGATTTTACACAGTTTGAAGTTCAGGGTTGAGTAAAGATTACTCCCTCCTCACAACTTCATTATAATTAGAGTAATATAGGTCCGGATTTAATAAAATTAAAGTACACATGCTCTAATAACTTGAAATAGCAAATCCTCATTCGATTTTCATGTTGGAAAAGAATGTGAATGACTATGAACACTCTACCTGGTTATTTTTAGTTATCCATTTTTCATAGAAATGTTAAAAATGTTTCTCCTAGAAAATCTTAAGGCTATTCTACTAATATGCATAGGACAAAAAATAATTTAGTAATTGTTTTCTTCTGTGGAAATGTTAAATCTTCCAAATATACCATGCTTTATTTTCTCTTATCAGAAAGAAAATTTTAAAATACAATGGCAAATGGATTTTTAAAGTTGCCAACTGCTTCCTAGTACTAAAAGATACTATCTCCTAGTTTTCCTCCCTTTTGATTCATCTAGATTCTGAGAAGAAGCCTTTAAAACTTAGATTTGGAGAGTCTCCAGCTTATCTTTGAGTATTTCCCAAAAACTCAATATCAAGCACTATGGCCAAATAATATTTTTATCTAAATAATGAGATACTCTGATGTCTTGGTTTTCCAGACTACTATGACAGATGCCACACAATGGGTTGGTTTAAACAATATGAATTTATTGGTCCATAGTTTTGGAGGCTAGAAGTCCAAAATCAAGGTGTTGGCAAGACAATGCTTTCTCCCCAAAGTGTTTAGCATTCTTGGGCTGGCAAGCTGCAATTCTTGGGGTTCCTTGGCTTGCATGTCTGCCACCAGGCACATGGCCATCCCTCACATGTGTTTGTTCTTCTGTTTTCTACTGAATTCTGGCTTCTCCCTGTGGCCTTCTCTGACCCCAGGTTTCTGATTTCTTATCTTTATAAGGACACCACTTAATATTAATCAAGACCCACCCTGATGCAAGTGACACACACTTACAAAGAGTAACATCTTCAAAAGATCATATATATATATAAATGGTCTTACTTCCATAGGAACACAGATCAAGAACATGTCCTTTGAGGGGTATATAATTTAATTCACCACATATGATAATACAAAGATACTGGATACAAGTTTATTACTTGAGTCCACCAATAGTCTTAAAAAATAAAATATTAAATGTATTAAAATATTTCATCCAATTAGTAATACAAATATCCTGCTGAAATATTATCCTAAGGGCCTAAGCTTGTGTAGTAGAAATAGTATGGAATTTAAAGGCAAGGACTCACTTACTTAAAAACAGCATTTAGTACTGCTAGATATACTTTCAACTACTGTTTATTTTCACTTATTTAATCATATTAAAAAAATTTTTGCATGGGCATGCAATATATTCATATACTGATGAAAGGATCTTTACAAGACTACCATATATTCTGAGAGATATTAAAAACATTGCCAAAGTTAATTCTGATTGATACAATATAAAACTGAATTTCTATTTAAAGACATATTATGTCTTCTAATTAGGAAATAAGCCTTAAAAACTGAGAAAATCAAATCTAGTATTTTTGTTACATAGATTAAAAAATGATATAGCTGGAAAGTTTTATATTGTCCAGTATATGTCATCTTATGCCATTATCAGAATGAGTTCCAAAATAAAGAATTGCTTGATTACATATAAAATCAGAAAATGATAATATATAACTACCTTGGAAATAAACAAATAACTGGTATAAAGCATTTAGGAATCCCAGAAATGTCACAACATATGATTTCTTTTGTAACCTCTAAACTATCATCATTTAGTTTTAATTTCTCACTGGCATGGCTAGTGAAACATTTATTCATTTAACAAATATTTATTAAGTGACCACTAACTACTAAGTGCTAGACACTTTTGTTGGTTCTTGGGATACCTTAATGAGGGAGAAAGACAATAAATAATAAACATAATCTAATCAAATCATATCTTTTAAGCTCATAAATGTCATAGATAAAAACTGTAGAGTAGGGTGGTTCCATAGTGGCTGAGTGGCAGAATTCTTGCATGCCAAGCCAGAGACCTGGGTTCAATTCCCAGAGTCTGCCCGTGGAAAAAAAAAAAAAACACTAGAGGATGGTAGAGGAAGTTGAATTCTTAAATATGGTGGTAAGGTAAGCTACATTGAGAAGGTGAGATTTCAAGAAAAATTTGAAGATGAAGTGGTTATCTGAGATAAAAACATTTTTTTTTTTATCAGACAGAGGGAAGCCAGTGCAAATGCTCTAAAATGGGAGTTCCTGCTGGGTACAGAAGTGGCCAGTGTTACTTGAACTGGGATAAGAAGGAAAGAAGTTATAAATGAGGTCTAAGAGGTAACAAAAGAGAGATGGCAGATTACATAGGGCCTTTGGCTTTTTCCCTGAGGAAACTGGGGAATGATTGCCTGGTTTTGAGAAGGGAAGTAATAAAATCTGATTTTTTATTTCATTTTAAAATTAAATATAAATTCATTACCCCATAAACTCTGTACCCATTAAGCTGTAAACTCTTCATCACTTCCCCCAACTCCTGGTAACCTCTAATATACTTTCCTATCTATGAATTTGCTTATTCTAGTGATTTCATATAAGAGGAATCATATAATATTTGTTCTTTTGTGGCTGGCTTATTTCTTGCAGCATTATTCAAGGTTCATTCATTTTGTGGCATGTATCAGAAATCCATTCTTTTCATGGCTGAATAATATTCTATTGGATGTATATACCTTTTTTTTTTTCCATCCCTTCAACTGTTGATGGACTCTTGGGTTGTTTTCACCTTTCAATTATTCCAAACAATGCTGCTGTAAGCATTTGTATCTGTTTCAGTTCCTGATTTCAAATCTTAGGTATGTTGGGTATATACCTAAGGCTAAAATGCTGTGTCATATGTTAGTTCTATATTTAACTTTTTGAGGAACCACCAAACCATTTTTACAGTGGCTGCACTTATTTACAATCCCACCAGCAATGTTCTAGTGTTCCAATTTCTCTATATCTTGACCAACACCTATATTTTTTTCTTTTATTACTATTGTCATTTTAGTAGGTATGAAGTGGTGTCTCATTATGATTTATTTTTAAAAAGGAGTGGAGTTACTAGAAGTTATGTTATGTAAAATATTATAGTGGCTCAGATTAGAATAGTAGTATTGGGGATAGTAAAAATTGGTAAGAACTTAATATATATTAAAAATACAGTCAAGAGAATTTCCTAATAGAATGGATGTTCTGCATGACAGAGATGTATCAAGACTGAATTCATTGTTTTATTTATGAGCAGCCAAAAGAGCATAATTATTATCATCAATTCAAATGGAGAAGACTCTGAGTGGAACAGGTTTGGGGAGTAGGCCATGAGTTCATTTTTGGACAGTTTGATCTGGAGATGAATATTAGACATTCAAAAGGAGTTACAGAGTAGGCAGTTAGATATAAGAATCTGGAGTTTTAGGAGAGAAGTCTTAGCTAGAGTGGTAAATTAAATCTCAGTTATAGTTGGGGCTAACTCTCTCCTAGAATCATGCAAGAATCTATCAGGCTTATATCTTCTCCAGAAAATGGAGATGTCCACTAACATTCAGTCCACCCTGAGTAATATGTCTGTCTCTATTAGCTAGTCTACCATTAATCTCTTGAATTCCAGTGACTTGACTCATTGTCTCTGTGGTAGTTAGATTCAGTTGTCAACTTGGCCAAGTGAAGGCACCTAGTTTTGTTGCTGCAGACATGAGCCAATGGTACATGAACCTCATCTGTTGCTGATTACATCTGCAGTTGGCTAGGAGGTGTGCCTGCTGCAATGAGTGACGTTTGACTTAATTGGCTGGTGCTTAAATGAGAGAGCTCAACGTAGCACAGCCCAAGCAGATCAGCATACCTCATCTCAGCCCTCTCAGCTCAGCCCAGGCCTTTGGAGATGCAGGGGAAGTTGTTGTAACCTAGAGGCCTAGAGAGAAGGCCAGCAGAGATTACCCTGTGCCTTCCCACATAAGAAAGAGCCTCAGTTGAAAGTTAGTTGCCTTTCCTTGAAGAACTAATGAAATAAATCCCCTTTTATTAAAAGCCAATCAGTCGGTGAGTTCCCCAAAGCCGCGGCGGCCGGCGCCCGGCGCCCCTCCCCCATAGGCGGCTCCACGGAGAGAAAGGAAACAGTAGCAGGGATTGAGTCCAACCAAGTGCCAATTGCGGCATTAATAAACAAATTCTGATTACGAAAAATAGCCCCCAGCTCACGCGAAATCGGGCAAGTCAGAAGTCGCTTAGTGGGCTAACCGGAAAAGCGGAAAGGGGACAAAACGGGGGTT